>CAXITT010001608.1:16795-28192 GCA_964033795.1 Lymnaea stagnalis
TTTTTTAAAAATGTTTTTTTCAAAAAATTTTAGTCAATTAATGGACCATGTTTTTCAGAGGCAATAATTCAATCTATTATTACATTAAGGACATAGGAAACCCCTTTTCTCCCCCCCCCTCCCCCCCCCCCATTTAAAAAAACAACTCTTATATACTTTTATGATCTTGGGAAATCTTGGGAATTTTGAAAAAAGTGAGTGGCAGCCCTGCTATTCGGATCCGGCTGGTCACGTGAGGTTGGTTATGACGGATACTTTCTGTTGGATGCCATCTTAGTCGCCATTATTATCAATCGACGATCGAGAAATGTGTACCGGTAGCTCTGAAGAAACACGAAGAAAAAACGTGTCGTACAGCTGAAAGAAAGTAAGAATACGTTTATGTTTATAATTTTATTGTATTTTTAAGTTCTATTTTAAATAAAGTTCTATGATCATTAACAGGACATCAATCAAGATCAAAGTTGCTTTACTGTACTTTTCTTTTTTTGGCGACAAATCGGCCATAGTACTGTCTTATCTGTAATTGTAATTTGATACTAGTCTAACTTATTGAATTTCTAACAAACCATACTGGATAAAAGTGGAGTTCAGGTGCGTATATTATTTCTTAACGCTTTTCGTATTTTATCATGTAAACTTACGTGTATTCTTTATTAATTAAATACAGTCAGTTGTAGGTACTTTGATTACCACATGAACCAAGTAAGTGAAGTTGAAAGTGATGACCCCAAATGAATATTTCCTAAGCTAAGTTTTTGGCTATTTAAAAGGGGGCAGAATCACTAATCCAAAATGGCCTGTGCGACCTTTGCATAATGAGGTCAACGTTGAGAATTGTGAAAATGTGTCATGAGCTATCTCAATGAATTTTGTACACATGTACTTCAACAAATTATGCGACCCTACTTTTAATATGAAAGACCTACTTTCAATATTTAGACCGAATTTATTGCGAAGATGCCTTATATTGACATACGATTTTCCTCACTTAAAGTTGAGATAAAGAACAAATTAACTCGATGGGAATGTAGTTCAACATTTCTCCTAATGTTAATGGGCAGAGTCAAACCTAAATTAATCATAGGCCAAAAGGACTCCTTATTTATTCAAATTACATGCCCATGAAAAATTAAAAACTCTGATCCTACTGCGCCGATGCCCATTTCCGATTCAAATTTACTAGGAGTAGGTACGCCAATACCGGACGTCGCGGGCCAAAAAAAAACGCAGGCTTTGCGTGGTACATTTCTGTGACCAGCAGTGAAGGGCGGGTTTCGGTATATGTCAGGCTTTGTCGTTCCTATGCATCATTTTCTAAAAATAAATTAGTTTCAGTGTTAAACTCTATTCGCTGAAGAATTCCGGTCAAAATGGTTAGGTATATGGGTAAAATTATCAAAATGAAGTTTTAGCTTTAAGAGCTAGTTGGTTAGATAGGGCCTGAAAAATGCAATTCAATTTAATGACTTAATGAAGATAACCATAACTAACCATATATATCCGTGATCGTCATAACATCCAAACAGACGTCATACAAAAAATTCTATGGTACGTAAGATGAGCTCATTAATATTCAAAATGGTCGTAAAATTTCCATATGTCATATTTGAATATGAACACAACATGAACAATATTCTTCAAAATATAGGGTCATGTATATCAAATTGTTCGTATTGAAAAGGGGAAAAATAATAAGTAGCATATGGAAGGGTGAACCAATGTGTCCATTAAAAAATTTAATTTATTCTATATCGCCAATAGCAAATTAATTTTCGGATAATAATGTACAATATATGTAGATTATAGGAGTTTTTCTTGCATAGGGGGTATCTTTCAATTCTATATTCTTTTGGCTAAGTGTAGCATTAGTTTTTCATAGAATCCCTACATTTAAAAAAAAATTGTGCTACTTCAACTAAGACCTCCAAATTGCAAATATGATTAACATTATGGTGCCTTTGATAGGTCTTTAAAAAGATAAAACAAAGTATTTTTGTGTGTGTGAAGCATTTCAAAGTATCAATTCATCTAAATACTAAAGAAATCTTAATTTTAAATCTATAACGAAGATAAAATATACTTTTCTTAATATTTCCATGTTACAAATGTGTCAGGTAGCTAAAGCCAAACTCCCTAATAGGCCTGTAATGTGGGAGAGGAAGTTTCACTATTTAAATAAAGAAATACAATTAAATATCTATTCATATGTATTCTTTGTTAATAATATTAATCTCAAATAACTTAAAATATTGCTTTTTAACATTGTTTATTAATCAGATTGCTTAAGATTTAAAAATGATTTGCTGAGGTGGATTCGGCCATCTTGAAAATGATATCCAGGGAAGAAACACCCATGTGGTGACTGTTTTGAAAATTTCATAAAATTGTTGGAGTAGGTTGGGGGGACTTTTAATTTGCCCATTCTTGTAGATAATTGGATGCTCTAAACAGTGGTAATCATGAAAATCGCGTCTGGTGGAGTCTCTATGAGAAATTAAGTAGTAGACTTAGCTTAATTCAACTTGATATGTATATTTTTTTCAATCGTGATTAAAAATCTGAAGACACAGTATTATTCAGCTTCCAATTCTCTTTAAAATGATATATCACACTACCCATTTAATAAAGAAACAACCACAAAACACATTTTTCCCAATGCATATGCAATGTTTACATTTTGAAGTGGACAAAAAGTTGAACAAGGGGCACCTAACTCTGTAATTATTTGACACTAGCAGAAAACTGGTTTACCCAAGTACCTTCAATGGTATAAATACTGCATCATTCTGACCTGTCTCAGATGAACAATTGGAGCGCGAACTGTCACTAATTTTAAACTTGTGTTCTTTTTTTGCATGAAGGATGCGAGAATTAAAACTTTAAGACGAGCTAGCTTGATCGCAGTAACATTGAAAGCATTCATTGTTAACATTACTGGCTGTTGCTAGAATTTATGATACCGAGCGAACAAAAAAAAATCCACATGTTATGAAAAAACGGCGGCCATCATTTTTTACATTATTTTATTGACCGGAGGGAGGTGAAATTATTTGGAAATAAAGGTTTAAATAAAACATTTCTAAATAGTTGAAACATCTGATTAAACAAATGTTTTTGATTCTAATATAATAAACAATATAAATGTATACAAAAAATAATAATTTGTTTTAAATAAATTTTTTGTACAATTATTCTTTGTAAATAAGAAATTGATCAATTTTCCAATAATAGTAATAAGAATTCCTTTTTTTTTTTTTTCAGTATTTATTCTCTATTACTCTATTATTATTAGATAAACTAAGACAACTAGTTATAAGGATGTGTTAATAGACCTCTATTAATACTAGAATTAAATTAATGAAATAAATAAATTTTAATACTAGGGACATTTCTTTAATTTGCGTAATTTAATTGAAAACAGTCTTTTTTTTTCAGTCTATTTGTTAATGTTATCCATCCCTATTTATCTTCCACTCAGTCCACTGCTCTTTATTAACCTTTTTGAAGACCTAACCTCGATTGTAATTATCTATATTGCTGAAAATTTCATTGCATTAGGCTCATTAGCATTATTAGTTTAAAAGTTATCTATCTTAATGTAAAAAGGTCTCGGTCACTGTCACTTTCATGAAATATTTTTTCTAATGCCTACTTTTTTCTGATCTGCATTACATTTATGTTAAATTTACCTTACTTTTAGATGGATATTATCTGTTTGTATGGAAAATTTTATAGCAATAGCTTTAATGGTTTAGTAATTATGTCATTTTTTGAACAAATAAATTTTTCGACAATTGTCGTTAACCACGGCATATGCTCATAAAGTCATATTTAATTAAATATAATAAGTTAATTCATAATTTATTCTGTTAAACATTGTATTGTAAATGTCTCCTCCAAATTTGAGAGCTTTAACAGCCAACTTTAATAGCCAAAAAGATACAAGCAAAATAGTACAAAAAGAGTAATAATGCCATCACAGTTTTAAAAATTAAATACAAAGCCGAATAGTGGGGAAAAATAAATCACTAAAAAAATTCATAACTTTTCTCCTATAAGTGATAGAAAGATTACCCTGGTGTCATTGGAAAGCTTAAAGCCAGCTCTTTCCTATGATATGGTCTATGTCTGTGTCAGATGCATTTGAAAATTTTAGTTGGCGTACCTACTAGGAGTGTCCCTTGCTTCGGCGAAGTATCTAGGCAGTCGTAGTCAACTATAATACTGGATTTTAAATCGCCTTTTTCTTTTCATTTGATTTTTAAAGAGTCTTTATCGTTCCCCCAACCAAAGTTACAAAGCCCCATTTTATTTAAATTTGTTTTTCACCCTATGGCCAGATTTTTAACCACCTATAAGTTAGTATGCTAAACAAAATTTTCAAACTGTAGGCATGTTCACAAAACGCACAAGCGTCCCCCTTCTCCACCCCCCACTTTCTTTTTTTTTCCTCTCAGAGTGCTCGAGAATACAGGTTGTCCCTTGAAGTCGGGGTGGGGATTAGAAGTGGATCACCGACTAAGGCAGCAGGGACACACATCATCATTGTCCTGGAGTGGAGCTGAAAAAACGGGAGGGTGGGGGGGTCCATGAATATGTGCCAATGTGTGATCACGTGTCCACTTTAAAAAAAAAATATTTGTGGATGTTGCAGGAAAGGGGGAAATCTGATCATTTATTGATCATCATTTCATACTGATGGCTGCAAATACGTTGTCCATGATTGGTCAGCTCTAATTTGAGCATCCCTCCCCTTTTTTCTTATGCAAATGCGCTTATTAATGGTGACTGATTTGCGCTGAGTAAAATGAGGGTGAGGGCTAGTGATTATATAGAATAAGACGGACTCGTTTTGAGGTATTGCTGGTAGTGGGATCATTTTGTTCAAAATGGCAGGACGACCAAGAGACAATAATTGAAATTGTTGATCCAACGGAAATTTTAAATGGTGCAGCATTTGATTTATACGCGAACTTTGTGAGGCAACAAATAACGTTAATACAACTATGGAATTTCTCGTAAGGCGCTCGTAACAATTGCTATGTGGCTTGTAAACTGGCTACGTATGCCAAGTATGAGAGTTCCTTATAACTACCGTGACCTGGATCTCACCGGAAATGGCATCTCACCAGAAATGGGATCTTACCGGGATCTGGTTCTCACCGGAAATGGGATCCCATCGGTTTGGGATCTTACCGGGATCTGGTTCTCACCGGAAATGGGATCCCATCGGTTTGGGATCTCATTTGGATTGGGATACCACCGAAAATGGGATCTTACTGGGATCCCACTAAGACCGGGATTCTACCCGGCGGGATCGGGATCCGTCATGATCCTTCCGGACAACGGGATGCTATCAGAAAACGGGAAAAACTAAAGGTTTACATAAGTTATTTTAGAGATAAATTATTATAATTTTTTTAAAAATATAGTGGTGTTGTTTTGTTGTTGAAATTTGGCTTAATTGCAATGTGAATTAAAAGGAAGTAACAGGTTTTTGTTTTTTTTTTCTGAATGCAATCCCAGGCAACTCCGGTTATATTTGATAGTGAAGTTATAAATAAATACAACATTTGTTTTAACCAAGATTCATCCAATTGGGCAACTTTTATAATGTATTTTTAAAGACAGAAGAGTTGTCCTTGATTTACCACAATGGCTTTGTAAAAGACAAATGATTCATGAAAACATTTTTTTTTTTATTTCGTAAAATTTGTTTCATTGTTGTTGTATTCCAATCAAAAGATGGTATTTTACTTTTGAAATACTTTTTATAAAGAATTTACATAGTTTACACGCGAAAGTAAGAAGTTCAAGCAAAAATAATATATCCACCTGAACCCCACTTTTACCATATCCTATATTTAATCACATCTACCAATATTTCACAAGAGAATTATTACATAATCTTTGGTATTCTCAAAGAGAAAACACATTTTCTGCCACAATAGTCCAAGAATTACTTTAGATATTATTAAAGAACGATCATAAAAACTTGTACTTACCTCAAGCAAATGACTAGTACTTATTTTAGTTTGTATCAACCACCAAAGTTGATTCTATCAATGCTGCTAGTACATGAATTTCAAATATCCTAGTCCAGAGTTTCCCAAGCGTTTTGGAGTCTCAGCACCGTTGCTGCACCCACGTCTTTTCAAATTTGCTCTGCCACATTCTGTGTGCACTGTAAAATAGCACTTTTCAAACAATCTAATCCATTTTTTAAACCTTATACTAATACAAGAAGAAATACCTCAATAACTTCACTTGAATCTGTCAAAACAGATGATACAGCATAAACGCTGCACAAAACCAACTGCTACTTAATAAGTACACAGAGTACCAAGTAGGTTGGAGAACTAGTGAAACATACCAACTTAATTATAAATGGCTTGCATTTAGTCCATTAATTTTTTAACACTTCAGGTTGCAGCAGGACACAGTTTGGGAACCTCTGTCCTAGTCAATAAACACCTATCTTTACATTTTCACTTAACACCTAGCATCATCCTAACCCCCTTCCAATAATAAATATTAGTATCTCGATCCTTTGAATGCACTTTATATAAAGATAGATCCCGCTAGTGCATGTAAAAAATATCAAAAGACGGTATCGGAATGGTTAGTTTCACTGATTAGGTTGGGGTATAGTCTTGCACATTCCTAATTTAGTTCAAATTTGATAAAAATCCCTAAAAAATCTAAATTTCCTTCCGATATATTGAGTGCATTTTTGCTATTTAGATTGCTTCTTAAATTTAGATTCATCTGTAGCTACGGGGCATACATTTTTTTGGTTAAAATCATAGTAGTAATAATCAAGAGTTACATCTTGCAGATTAGAATTATATTACCATTGATCTGTGACAAAAAATCTTTTTAAAATTTTTAAAGATTCTCTACTTTAATGCAGTTGTAGTTAAAGTCTTGCACTGAGCTTGACTTAACCATTTTGAAGGTTTTCTTTTGTTCATTTAACACCGCCTCCCTAAATGCTAAAGAGCTTGAATTTAAAGAGCGTGAATACTCACTAATCCCAATAGTGGTTGGACTTGAACTGTTTAATAGATTAAATAAACAAAGCTATTCAACTTTCCCTTTGAGAAACAAGAATTTCTTTTCGCAACACCCATGCAAACATGGCTGGTGTAAAAGTTAAAGCAATGATTACACCAAGTGTGTGATTAATTTTTTTGGTACTTTTTATGATGGTAACTTTCAGGTTAAAATTGTTCATATGATATTGTCTTCATATTAATTCAAGCTTGCGCTCTAATATAGTAACGTTTCTGTCTTCTACTAATTCATGTATTATTTTACTTCCAGGTTAAAGTTGTTTTCACAAAGATCACTTGAAGACCCCGATCACTGCCAGAATTCACAGCTGCTCTTATGATGAATGTGCAGGAGGAATCATGACATGCCAGGACAATGACTGGTCAACATTTCACTTCAGGTAAATACAGTCCTTTTTATTCTATTTATTTTTCATTACCTATGCCACTAATTTAAAAAAAAAATTTTTTTTTTTTACATTTTAACTTGATGCTTGATTTATCACACTGTGTAATTAATCTTGAGGTAACTTGCCATGATTGAGATCTTGGTAATTTATTCCCAATGAATCATAAGCCGACCACAATCTTAGTTTTTGGCTAGGAAAACCTTGAAAAGTGTGTAATCTGCTTATTAGTCTACTCTTTCAGTTTTGGCTGGGAAATTATTTTAAAGGTTTTCATGAAACCTTAAAAATGATAATTGCTTATTAAAAAGACTTAAAAACTATTAAACATTCAGTATTATGTATAATAACAGCGACTCACTTCACTTTTCTACAAATATATACCGTAACTTCACTGAACAGAATCAGTCATATGTGCACATACAGACGCAATCTTATTGTTTTTTTATAATAGAATCAATGTACCTGGAGAAAATCTCCTGTGACCGACTCAAAAGCCCACTTATACCATTGAACTATTTTTTGTGTAAATAGGCCTTTGAATAGGTATCTACAGTACATGCTGAAATTTGATTTAAAGCCATGTCTAGACTTAATTATGTGTTGATCATTCTTAACATTGAAATTAAATAATTATAATAATAAGTATGCCGCTAAATGGGAGCAATAGAGATAGATAAACAGATCAATTTGTTAATGCTGATCATTAGTAAGGCCCTGGCCTGTTTCACCACATCCTTCCATTCAGACATCATCATCAGAGGTTCTACAGCCCTTCATAGCGGCCTGATATGCTTGTCTGCTCTACAACATCCTCCCTTTTAAGCTGATCCATGACTATACACCTTCCAGGTGATTTTAGTCCTTTACAACTCAATCCATATCAGTCTTGGTTGACAGATGAGCCATTAACCCCTAGGCTTCTGTCTGTAGATCACTTTTGCTGCTCTACAATCTAATAATCCTCTCACGGTTTCTTGTCCAAAGCAGCCTGCACCTTTGAATTGCAGCAACTACGGATGGTTCCGGTACTGAAAATGTTCATTAGGAAATTGCATCAGCGGGCTGTTAAGCTAGTACATTAGCTCTTTATGCCTTCCCCAAAGCACACACACCCTAACTCCCCAAGCCTGAGTTATCGGGCTGGGAAGGAGAACGTTGGAGATTTCCCTTTGCCAGGACAACCCCCGCCCGCACCCACTCGATCAAGTACCAGTGGAGGTCACCCCAGCACAAGGACATCCGGTAGGCCGGTGACGCTTCTCTCACAGCATCAGGAGTCGGGATGGTGTATTTACATCCTAAAATCTTACCCTGCCCATCTCTGGTAACGTCTGACGCCGTCAAATAGAGATTTCTACAGTGAGTTTCTACCTTGCAACTAATTTACGAAGCGGCTGGGATGAAACGGTTGCCTAGGTACAACTACCTTAACTGCTATGTAAATAGAACCATTGGCATGAGTTGCCACTACCCACCTCATGCCTCGTATCCTTAAAGGGCAACATGTAATCATGCTCCCAACCCTGTTTCTGCCGTTTTATTTCCAGCTGCAGATTTTCCGCAGCTGGTAGCCCTGTAAGTGCTTCCATTTTCGGCAGATACCATGCACATTCTTTGTCTGCCAGGGCAGGCTCAACCAATAATGGTGGTTTTGTTCCCAGTCTAGCGCTAGGGGGCAGCACCTCTTTGGTCAGCAAGCCACTACAAACTTGTCAACCAGAGCCCCAGGGGATATACATACCCATCCATCATTATCTAACACTGGACTGTATATTTTTCTGAGGATTTTCCAGGTATTGAACAGGTTCTCTTCTTTTGTCTGGCTGTTGTGCATTACCACTGGTCTTATGATAATAAAAGTTGTGTATAGGACCATGGTAGTTTTCCTGCACTGGTTGGGCTTTTTAAAGTTGGTTGGTGTCCTGATGGTTGAGATTCTGATACGTTGTTTGTGATAGTTCATCCTGTGCTCACATGTATGTTTCTCTGGAAGTTGTTTGTGATACTTCAGTTCATTTGGTGCGCACATGCATGTTTCTCATATCACTTTCTAAAGGGATGTTAAATAGGATACATGCTAGTGAGTGTCCTTGACTCAGAGGCCATGATTAATATGAAAGTTCCTCAAAGGCTTAAGTACTCTTCCTGTACTTTGATTCTTTTTTGGAGGTAGCCATCGTCATGTAAAAGCCAGATAAGTTTGTTAGAAACTCCAAGTTTCTATAGTGCATCATACAGATATTTCCTGTCTAAGCTGTTGTGTAGTCCACATATTGTTGGTGTATGGGGATGTTGTATTCTTAGCATTTCTTCTGGAGACATCTGGTGGTCAAAATATGATCTGTGGTGGGTCTATTCTGTCTGAATTCAAATTGATAGTCACCTAGAATATGTTCAGTAAACCTTTTCAGTTTTCTTGCTATTAATTTGTTGATGATTTTGTAGGTTGCCAGCCTTAGTAAACAACACTGACTATATTTTTTAAATTTTCTAACCTTTAAAACTATTTTTTATTAAAAGGAAAGGATCGAAACAAAGTATGGGAAAACCTGAAAAGGGGATGCAGCGTAACAATGCATCTTTTTTCAGGTTTACTCATTTCCTTTTACCTAACCTGATTGCTACCTCTCCCGATTTTTTATATTTTTTTGCTTGTCTCGCTCTCTCTCTTGCTTTTCTGTTTACCTGACAAAAGTTCTGAGGATGTCTGAAATTTTCCCATCTAATTTCTTGTAATGCAGCAATAGACATTTTACTTTTTTTTTAGTTACTCTATTAGTTTGGCTAAGGCTCCTGCTCTAACCAGGCTTATTAAGTTCAGAATCGCAGTCCTATTATGATGTCCATTAGTATCATTCCTGGTTCTTGTTTGTGGTTTGGATTTTGTAACATATTTTTACATGGCTGCGTTGTTAGCCCTCAACCATCTGCTCCTTTAAGCTCTCTAGGTAGTGCCTTTATTTTTGGATCCCCCCACTTCCAAGAAGATTCTATTTTGATACACCCCGGCTATTTTATTTCCTTAGTAGCCATCATATCCTGTGGCTTTCCCTTATCTGCTACCTAGGGAGGCTCTGAATGGAAGATAAGTATGCACAAGAACTTACCACACCTAATCATCTAAAAGGTTTGATGACCTCCTAATGGAGGAGTTAAAACTGAAAGGTTCTTTTCAACTCGCCGCCCCTTGAAATGTAAATACATGCCTATCTCTGAGTTAATGTCTCCCATAATCTTCAAACTGCATCAAGTTGGGTGCCACCTTGTGATGTGTGTACATAAGGTGGATTGTTCACCCCAGAGGAATAATCATTCATTTTGAGAATGTTCTAAAACTTAATTTACTGTAATTACTGCAGTTATTAACTCTATAAAAAAAAGGCATATTTTTCAAATTTTTATATTACAACTATCAGTGTCTCTTATATTACAACTATCAGTGTCTCATAGGTGTAATATTGTCTTCATATTAGTGTTTGTTCAAAATATACTTTCCAAAGTAGATTTATTATTATTTTTAGGCACAACAAAACATTTTTGAGTCGACATAACATCACAGCTTTACAAAGCAGGAAAAAAAGATTGTTTCCAATTATATTAGTAAAATTGATATTTTATATTTTATTACCATATATTCAATACTACAACAAATGTTCATTTTTCAAAAGAATAGACTCACTTTGTGGACAACATATCAATCAAGGAAATAATGCCACAAAAAGTCAAAATTATAATTTTAAAAAAAATAATTTTCAAACATATGCATGTAATTATCAATTAAAAAATTATTAGTAAGAATTAAATTAGAATAAAAGCTAAGAGAAAGGGTACATTTTAATAAGTTAATTTTTTATTTTATATCACAAAGATATCGATCAGATTATATAATCTGTCATCCAGATGATGCATATACATTCTTGAAAACAATT
>CAXITT010001609.1:13414-35129 GCA_964033795.1 Lymnaea stagnalis
TAGGGGGGGGGGGGGGGGGGGGGAGAGAGTAATGTGATCATATATGTATAAAAGAAAGCGATTGAAAGAGATGAATGTCCCTGCATGATTTGCTCAATGGTACACGAAGTTCAACTTGATATCAACCGACTTAACATCAAATGGAGCGTCGCGTCAGACTCCATAAAAAACGGAAGAGCGAAAATCGTGACGAACGCTCCGCAAGAAATGCGCAAAAATATGTTTTCAGTGTCTCCGGGACAACAGGGGGAATAACTTCACAACCGACATAATTGTCTCCCTTACTGGTACAGTATTCTTATTTATATATTTTATTTATCTTTATCTTGACGATAACAATGAAAGGCGTGAGGGCAACGTGCTGAGACAATTGACGTGATCTGAGCTGTGATTGGATCGTAACACCGGCGCGTCGTAGGGCAAAGTCAGCAGCCGTTTTGTAGAGGGGAACGAGGCTGGACGCGTCGACGTGCGCTTCACGTGATTGCACTCAAAGGTTTCCCAAGCAGACCATCGTCCTGTTCGGGGATAGCTACGGTCGTGACGGGAAGGCGGTCTATGTTTTTATTGGTATCAGTTGGCAAACCTGTTATTACATATTGTGTGTACACGCGCGGCGTTTGATATCGTGCCGGTACAACAACGGCGGACAAAGTACAAGTCAGTACAGTTTACGACAAAACAGTTCTGATTTCCCAGGTGTCCCACCAGAAATATTTCTTACCCCGGCTTCCATCTACAGTAGCTTAATCTCTGACCCCATGGCCATTTCCCCCACCCCCTCCCCCCTGCCCCACCCCGAACCGATCGAAAAAGCAAATGGTTTCCGGAAGTCGGCTTTTGTATAAGTTAACCAAAGGGACAGTATCCGTTGATGGTAAATCTATAAATCACAATGCAATATGTCTGGAGATTATTGGTCCTCCTTCAATCGACGTGACGAGTAGCGCCGCTAGCGAACCACAACACCACGTTGGAGATTTTTTTAAATATAATGTCATGCTAACAATGTACAGTTAATTTCCTCTCTGACAAGAGAGTTTTTTTGTTTTTTCTGGAATGAAATTCTGTTACTATTCCAATCTGGACGGGCTTTATTTGATCAGTTAGAACTGATGAGGGTTACGACCCCTCAAAATGCCAAGCTGGCTTTTTGAAGAAATTGTAGAACAAGGTATGTGGAAGCTTGAATTGAAAGACGGGGCCGTAAAAGAAGAAAGTATCGACTAAGAGCCTTCCTCAGCAGACAGGACAAAATGAAAGAAACTCAAAAACTTAAATTGTTCGCCGTTGTCATTGCGGGGGCTTTCCGGCGGTTCATTGGAGGCCTTCGTGGGATCACCTTTCTTTCTCATCCCCCCCCCCTTTTTTTATATTTTATTTTTACCTGCAACGCTTTATTGAAAATAATAATTTTAAGACACCTTGAAAAATTTCTGGGGTTTTGATGTAAGAGTCTAAATTTTAAGATCAAACCATAAATGTATTTTTAGTGAAGTATCATCGACTCCAACCCACTGACTCTTTCAAATGTAATCACACCATTTAACTATCGCCAGATGTACTCTAAAATAAAAAAAAAACGTTCATTTATTATTTTTCTGATAACCATTTCTACATTTGTAGGTCTCATTACGCGCGATCAATTTGACCTTTGAACCCATCATTTCAAAAGTTTTAAATTTCACTCACAGGTTTTTTTGTTTGTTTTTTTTTTTAATTTAATTTTTTGTATTATTCCTTTTAGTCTTACTTAATAATTTTACTTTTCACTAATAAACTAGATTGTAATATACTGGATATTTATATCCTAGTTTCTAATATATTAGATACTAATATACTAGTTTCTCATACATAATTGATTCTAACATACGAGATACTAGATTCTAACATAATTGATTTTGACATATTAGATTCTGAATTACTAGATTTTAAAATACTTGATTCTGATAAACTATATTATTATATACGAGATTATAATACAATATATTCTAATAAACTAGTTTCTAATATACTAGATTCTAAAATACAAAATTCTAATTTATACTATTTTCTAAAATACGAGATTCTAATATGCTAGATTTTTGTAATAAATCCACATCTACTCTCATTCTCACAACCCCTCTCCACCAACTAACCAAAAATGATTGGTACGGACAATGTTTTAATTCACATACAGTCCAGGAAAATTAAAAAAATTGGTCCAAATTTTTTACAAGTTCAGCAAAACTTGCCAGCTTCAGTCCACATTTTTGCAACAAGTTCAACAAAACTTGCCAGCTTCAGTCCACATTTTTGCAACAAGTTCAACAAAACTTGCCAGCTTCAGTCCACATTTTTGCAACAAGTTCAACAAAACTTGCCAGCTTCAGTCCACATTTTTACAACAAGTTCAACAAAACTTGCCAGCTTCAGTCCACATTTTTGCAACAAGTTCAACAAAACTTGCCAGCTTCAGTCCACATTTTTGCAACAAGTTCAACAAAACTTGCCTGCTTCAGTCCACATTTTTGCAACAAGTTCAACAAAACTTGTACAAAAAAAACAAAAACAAGGTTCCTCTAGAGATATTTGATCCTATCTGTTACAATGCTGTCAATTTGACTTGCAGACATTGGTCTTCTTGCCTCCTTTATAAAAACACTGACAAATCAAGCCGATTGCATCCAACATACCTGCCAACACCTCATCCCACATACCTGCCAACACCTCATCCCACATACCTGCCAACACTTCATGATAAACTCAAACCGTAGAATAATATAAAAGATACCGTGACTGACATCATGTCGTATTTTGGTGGTCAAATGTATACATACATATATATATATAATGCTATTCAAGAATATATCCCACAGAGGGGGCATTGTTAGCACTTTGAGGAAACTGACGCACCACTAGAAACTTTTCCCGCCCCAGGACCCGACTGCCGCAACCCCGCTAAAACTAAGGTGCACGTAACTCTTGCCGCGTGAATATCACGTGTCAGTAGCCCATTTGACGATAGCGGCAAGATTTGCGGCCCTTCATCTGGATGCTGTACTAAGAAATGCTTAGTCCTCTCTGGCAATGGTGTGTAATGGATGTGCCAGGATTTATGTCTTCGGGTCAAAGCAAGCCAGAATCTCTACCGCCTTTTCTTTCGGTCGAATTCTCCGACTCATCAATTCATCTTCTGCTGTCGTGCACGGGACTGGTGTATCATTTCCGGTCCCCGGCAAATATAAGCCTATGTGTATCTATGGATAAACAATTCATGCCTACAAAACAAACAAAAAAACATCTTAAGTCGTCCACTCAGTTCTTCCAATCGTGCCCTCCACTCGTGTCTTCCACTCATGTCTTCCACACCAACTTAGCCATTCCGATTGTAGAATTTGATGTCTCCAAAAAAAAAAAAAAAAAGTATCTATGGATAAACAATTCATGCCTACAAAACAAACAAAAAAACATCTTAAGTCGTCCACTCCGTTCTTCCAATCGTGCCCTCCACTCGTGTCTTCCACTCATGTCTTCCACACCAACTTAGCCATTCCGATTGTAGAATTTGATGTCTCCAAAAAAAAAAAAAAATGGAACTGATTTTTTTCCGCTTTTTCTTTTACTAATTTCGGAAAATTATTTTTTACTGCGCTTCAGGTCTAAACTAGTCTCAATTAATAATTTAGACTGGCATCTGACCCATGGTCTCTTTAACAAAAAAAAGATTTAAAAAATAAATGTTTAAAAAATTTGATTTTTAAAGAATGTAAATTTTTATTTGTGTTCTCCTTTATTCTGTCATTGTAGGTTTGTGTGCCGGCCCTGATCAATAATATTCCGATGGCATGCGACTAGATACTACGACTCCGGCTACATTTTTTTTACGGCTCCGACTCCATGGCACGGAGACGATTACATCATACAATGTCCGACAATGGCTTCACAGAGCCGACTTTTGGTTAGAAAGTAGCTTGGAAACTTAATTATCCGACGGTAAGACGAGTTCGCGAGTGCAGGAACGCATCTTAAGTGAGCTTCAGTCAGCCGAGATAAGCACGGGAGGGTAGATACTGTGCCCGCGGGCTTGGCTCTTTTTAGAGGACGATTCTGATTATTGACGATAAAACATATATATATAATAATATATATATTTTTTATTTTTTTTTAAAAACTTTTTTAAAAGAATTTCTTTGGCAGATCACTACGCACTAAAACGTATTTCATGGTTTCAATACAAATGTATTACGCAAAGAAAGTATGTAAGGTTGTAAGGCACTCTATGAAACCAAGGTTGCCTGTTTGTTGGGTTTTTTTTAAGATTTTTTTTTTTTTTTTTTTTCAAATGTTTGAAAATATTTTTTGCACAGACTTTTTTAAGGCAATGAATTTCAACAAATTTTAGAAAATTATTTTCTACATTTTAGAGCGTTTAAACGCCTCTTCGAAAGAAAGTATTTTTTAAAAGTTATGGATAGATGGATAGATTGATCGATGGATCGATGGATAGATGGATCGATGGATGGACGGACGGACCGACGTATGGATGGATATATGGATGGATATATGGATGGATATATGGATGGATATATGGATGGGTATATGGATGGGTATATGGATGGATATATGGATGGATAATGTTCCCGTCTTATCAATAATGGAAGAACTAGATGAAGAGCCAACTTTGCAGGTGCTCGAAAAAGCCACTGATTACCTTGCTGATGGGAAGTAATCAAAAATGGAACAACTATATTACTTCAGCCCTTACATGAGCTCCTCTGTCTGTGTTGGGAAACAGGTCATTCCTCAGGAACTGTTAACTATGCACAGAAGAAGAATTGTCCCAGGGGTAAAACTAAAAAGTATAATTTAACGTCTACTTGACATTCGTCTTATTTCCGAAAAGCCCTGCCCCAACACCTTCCCCCCCCCCTTTTCCCCAATCCCATCCCAAAATCCTACAGTTTGGACCGATGGTTAATTAAGCGAAGGTGTATGACTGTCTTTTTTAAAAACCTTTTCTTATTTCCCCATCACTCACCACCCCACCCTCTCCCTCGACCCAGAATCCCGGAGCTGTAACTCAGCGTCATCAACTCCGATGGGACATTACAGGTCAGCGCGAGGAAGACTGAATCGACCGAACGAGAGGATCACAACATTATACTGCAAACCCGATGAATTTGCGAGTAGAAAGAAAGTCTTAAAAATACAAGGTGTGAGGAGAAGGTTTGATTTCAATAAGGTCATATTCACGGAACAGTCGACGCCATCGTTACGGAGTCATGGATTATTACATCAATTTGTTGAGCCGGTCCTAATGTCATTTTTTTTAAATGACCACGACAGACACAAAAAGAATGAATAAACCAGAGATCATTTTGTGTGATTATGTGGCTTGATTATACATCCTCGATTTGGCTCCAAATAAAGATTCGCGATATATATTTTTTATATAAAAATATTCGAGGGCCCACGATCAATTTATTGATCATTTTTGGCTCCTGGTTTGAATTCAGAGTTTGCCTTCTCTTAGATGAGTTGCCGTCCAAGGCTAACGAGTCCCAGATAGTGTTTAATAATACCGGTCGGCATTTTGTGAGTTCATTTCTGTTCCGAGTTTTTGCTTGTTTGTGTCTTTATTTTATGAATGAGATATTTTTGTAATGAGATACCTTTAAAGAAGAGGTAGATTTCTCCAAAATGGTATAATGTCCACTACTTGAGCGGCCCTTATAGTAGCAGATTATTCTCGCATAATAATTCCACCCCACACATTTTTACCGTTTGTGACGCATTTACATCAACATTAAAAAAAAAAAAAAGATTCGAGAGTCAGGTCAAAACAATCAACACACTTTTCCCCTCGTCCTGGCAAAAGGTCAAATCTAACGAAAATGTATTTACGGTATGATTAGATCCCAACATAACTCCAATTCACCGAGAGATCCTTGTTTTCTCTTCGAGACGGCAATGCATCATTTCCAATTTTTGTGCTCGTCAAAAGTTGGACTTGGCAAAATTTCAGGAGGGGGGGTCTACGTCATTCCTGGGGCTCGCCTGTTTAGATCATAAACACTTCTGATGCTTTCATTCCCCCCCCCCCACCCATAATCGCCATAGATTACCACCCCACCATCCCAATCGGTGACCGGGTCGAATTTCCTCTGTACTCTACTTAACAGCTTTACTCCACCCATCGACCTTAGCACTCCACCAACAGGAGGAGGGGTCATATGATGGGGGTCACGCCTCATCTTTCGGTCACCACTTTAACCGGTGGGCGTCAGTTGTGGATAGAGCAAATGGCATGGAACATAAATCTTATTTCTTGCTAAGTTACCAAATGTGTGCCCCTCCGCTCCCCCACCCCCGGGGGTCATTTATCTTCCTATGTGGCGTTCCCGGCTCTCGTACTTGGGGTTGTTTGCACAGCGTACCAAAGTCATGTTTCTCTCCACTGTAGATGAGACGACGGGCAGTTGTTTGAATTGTTTGAAATAAATGGTGGGGAAGCCAATGGCAAACATTATTTGGGGTTTAGAGTAAGATGTTTGCGTCTGGCTTTGGTTGTAGGGGTATGGGGGTGGGGCAATTGTACCGATGCCGACTTAATAGTGCGCACTAACACAGTTTCATTCGATGACCGATTTAATGGTGCGCTCTGACACAGTGCATTCGGTAAACAATTCAATGGTGCGCACTAATACATATTGTGTGTTCAGATAGCAATTTGATGGTGCGCATGAAAATTATGTTTTGTGATAAGATACTATCATTATGGTGCGCGTGAATGCATTGTCTGTGTTCAGGAATCAATGTAATGCTTGTGAACGTTCGGACTGTTGTTTCTCTGACATTTCATCCAACGCAATTTTGACACTTCTAACAAAGGAAGATTTCTTTAAATAATGTCCAATAAATCAAAGTAATTATATTAACCAGTGTTTAAATGGAGCAATGATCTTAGCCAGTGGTTAAATGGAGCAATGATCTCAGCCAGTGGTTAAATGGAGCAATGATCTCAGCCAGTGGTTAAATGCAGGAATGATCTCAGCCAGTGCTTAAATGCAGCAAAGACCTCAGTTAGTGGTTAAATGGAGCAATGATCTCATCCAGTGGTTAAATGGAGCAATTATCTCAGCCAGTGGTTAAACGCAGTATTTAGAAGATGATTAACCTGCACTAAACCAATGGAAGCCTGTCAACTGTCAACCATTCAGTATGACGTCTCATGTTGCATTCCTGAGAGACACAGCCCGAAGTCGTGTGCCCGATCTCGTCCATCACACATTGGCACTAAAAGCTTCAACCGTAGAGGCTGCAACATAAGTCCGTGTGTTTCTCAACGTTGATCACATCAGCTGCCTCCCCCCCCCCCTCATTGTGTGTTTAGACAAAGAGATGGTCACGAACTGACGTAGACCATCATTTTTTTTAAATTATTTTTTTTTTAAATGCGAGTAATGTTACATTGGTGAGACCGTAACTTTGTTTACTGAGCTAAAGAAAAGTGCTAGTAATGTTACATTGGTGAGACCGTAACTTTGTTTACTGAGTTAAAGAAAAGTGCTAGTAATGTTACATTGGTGAGACCGTAACTTTGTTTACTGGGTTAAAGAAAAGTGCTAGTAATGTTACATTGGTGAGACCGTAACTTTGTTTACTGGGTTAAAGAAAAGTGCTAGTAATGTTACATTGGTGAGACCGTAACTTTGTTTACTGGGTTAAAGAAAAGTGCTAGTAATGTTACATTGGTGAGACCGTAACTTTGTTTACTGGGTTAAAGAAAAGTGCTAGTAATGTTGCATTGGTGAGACAGTCACCGTGTTTACTGGTTGTTGTTTTTTTTTAAGACACTTGTTTACTAGAAACATAAATAGAACTCTGCCCTATTACCAAAATATATTAAGGGTATAGTTGAACAAGGTATGCTAAAGCTTGAATTGAGAATCAGGGCAATGAGACAAGAACGTTGCGGCTAAAAGTCTTCCTCGGCAGACAGGACAGATGAAAATAGGATGAAATAGGTTAAAAACTCAAGTGATCGCCAAACTATATTTCATTGTTTCCAAAACAGGGGAATTTTAGATTTTACAATATCCTGTGAATAAGAGATTAAAAGAGAAATGAATATTTGAACAAATGTACTGGCTTATTTTTATGCATTGTAACCCGTGGGATCAACCAGATCCTAGAGTTTCAGAGCGAAAATTCCTTTTTTTTAAAATTTTTTCTTTTTTTTTCCTTCGTATGCTTCTTCTTCTCAAATGTTTTATTCAGGATATCGCTAAAACTTCATGTATATGTCCGTCCCCCCCAACCAACCCCCGTGCCCAAAACACCCACCCAACCCACACACATTTTGTTTTCTTTGCACCTGCAACTCCGATAAATATGAAGGGATATTTCTGAGGAACAGTGTTGCCTTAAGTCCACGTGTTATCAGGGGAGGAAACAGTTGCAGGAGGAGGCATCCGATATTTAAGGAGCCCAAAGTTCTGTCGTTTTCCAACTAGCAACTTTTAATGCACAAAAAAAAATAATAATAATAATAATAAAAGAGGTGGTGATGCGGGTCAAACAGCCTATCAGTGGCGGGGGGGGGGCCCTCAAAACGTCACGTGACGGCCCTCGGAATGACGTGGCTGGCTGGAATATTAGCAATGAAACTGGCTAGTTAATCCTTGGACGTCGAAATGAATGGGTCAAGAAAGAATTGAAACCATCAATATCAAGGTCTCAAGTACTTTAATTAAATAGCAATCTTAAGAGATTATTGTGTGTGCCCTACGTCATTAGACTGTGAGTTGTTGTCATCGTTTAACGGGAGGCGGTGGTACTGACTTGGCCCGCAGCTGGGTGGCGCTGGTCAACAATCGGACACGGCGGACAAGCAAAACAACAAATAACCAACAGCCTTGCGGACAGACATCACGGATGGTCGTAAAAATCACTTGAGCACACGGGCTCGGCAAGCCAGGTCCGAAGATGTCAGCTTGACCCGAGCCGGTGCCAACAAATCGAGGTCACTGTAACCAAAAAGGTACATCACGTCTTAGGGCACGGGGCGCCGAAACACCAAGAGTGCTCGTCCTTACGGTTAACTGCGTGCGAACTTTTGTCCGGTGACTTTGAAGTTGTAGATGGTTCAGATGGATTCCGCTAACGTACTTCGTTATTCGTCGTCAAACGTGGCCCGCTTGCACCACCTATGGGCTAAACCCGCAGCGAGACTTGGCTGTAAAAAAATTTTTTTTTTTTTTAAAATAGGTGTATCACGTCATCGTGCTATCTGTCCCGTTTCGATCCTATTATCAGACAACACCACCACAGGATGAAATCAGATGAACTGACAAGGTTCGAACACTACACAAGGTGTTCTTCCCGGTATCTTTGGTTTGTTTTTAGTTGTTGTGGTTTTTTTCGGTCGACACTACATTAAGCCGTCACCTGGTTTGTGTGAATGGTCAATACAATATTTGCACTTCTCTGTTTGCGAGTTAAGGGAAGATGGGCAAATGGTTGGGATTGAAATGGCGTGTGGTGACAATGTTAAAAACTTTGTTCTGTTTGCTTTCCCCCCCCCCTCCCCCCTCCCCCCGCATTATGAAGTAGTTGTTTTGTTTCTTTGATATTGTAAGCCGGGGACAATACTGTTGGATGGTGGCGGCGGCGGTGATACTTAAATAAGGGACGGTAACACGAACTGGCGCAGAGGGAGAGGACTCAGATAAGAGCTATTTGTTAGTGGACATTGATGGACAGATTGCACCTACGGCAATACTATTTCTAAGTTTCTCTCCCGCATTAAATAATTGAGTGACGTAGATTTAACGCCAAGGAGTTGGCTTGACTGTTATAAACGGTTCGAATCAGGAGCGTGGAAAAGAGCAAAACAAAAGTAGGTTAAGAATCCATACAATTTTACACCCCGTTCCGATTTTCAGAATAATGGAGCAACGCAAGCACAGTGTTTACCATGTCACACAAATACTTTGTTTCTTGTACATTGTAATTTTGTGATAATCCGGAGTCAGAGGCGCTATCTCGTAAATTTGACACTGGTAAAAAAAAAATAATAATAAATCCGTCAACATGATTCAACCTTCCTGGCTATTGCTGGCTAATCCTGGTTGTTCCTGGCTATTCCTAGTTATAAAGGATGATTAAGCTTAGGGGCTAGTGCGAGGGGGGGGTGGGATGACAGAACTGTGTAACTTTTAAAGACGACCCCCTTATTTCAATGCTTATTTCGGGGGTCCCCTTGACCGACCCCTACGACATTACTTCTTTTCTTCTTCTTCTGGCACCGTCGTCTAGGGTTTCCCAAACGGGGGCCCGCGGACCGGTGCCGGTCTGCGCGCCGTTAAGTTGCCGATCCGCACAACTGAAGGGCAAAGTTACATGTTTGTCTTGTTTCAGAAAAAAAAATTGTAAAAAAATCGAGATGGTCGTCTTCTGGTATAAAATAGCTGGCGTTGTATGCATTTAGAGAATCCGGAGAATAATGGGAAACTGACGACAGATTAACATTTTAAGAAATATAAAAGCTATCAACAAAAAAACACACACACACACAAAAACATGGTCAAACCAATTTTCATAAACATTTTGTGACGTTGCAAATGATTGATTTATTAATTTTTTTTTTGGATTGAATGCTTCAATAGCGCTTGTGACCATTCTATTTTAGCATGGTCACAGCGCTCTGATGTCCTAAATTCTATTTAAAGACAAAAGTATTCTTAAATTGAATTTCTATAATTTTCAATTTCCCCCAGAGCTGGAGGCAACTGTTCCATAATTAAGGGCAGGCAATGCCTTAATTAGTGACTCCATTATACCAATAATTCTTCTTTGGAAAAAAAAGGGGAAATGCCAGATAATTGCCTAACTATCTCTAGATATGCCGAAAGAACAAAAATGAATGTACATGTATTTTTTATGTGAACATGGATTTGTTTTAAAAAATGGTCGCAGTGGGAGCGGCCGCCCCCCCCCCCCCCCCCCCCGCCCCCCCCCCCCCCCCCCCCCCCCCAGATATGCCGAAAGAACAAAAATGAATGTACATGTATTTTTTATGGGAACATGGATTTGTTTTAAAAAATGGTCGCAGTGGGGGCGGCCGCCCCCCCCCCCCCACCGACCCTCCCCCCTCCCCACAAGCTATGCTCCTGATTTTGAGCTGTCCACTTTCAATAAAGAAAGTTGTTGCATGGAATAAAGCTGTCATACAAATTTTTAATTTATCTATTTATTCTATTCCAAGGTAATTTGTCTAAATTTTAATGAGAATTTTCTTAATTAATTCAATATAAAAATTATTCATCATTTTTTTTGTTCCCAAATCGGTTTTCATTCAGCATTTTAGTTTTGTTAAATAAACCAGTGTTTTGTGTGTAAATCCTGTCAGATCAGCGTAGAGATGACAGTGTACAAAGAGAAGACAGAAGCTGATTTGACTGTTGTTGGAGTTAAAACCCGCTGAAGGATTTTGGTATTAAACCTGGCGAGGAAATAAAAGTAGTGCTCCGGTTGACGAAATAGTGAATTGATGGAATGACAGAAGTGACCTAGAATTTTAGAGAGAGCTGTATCGGAGCAGTATCGGAGCAGCATCGGAGAAGAGGAGTATCGGAGCAATTGTTGACATACTCTTCGTTGATGATCAAGTCCTTCAAATTAATCTCCAATATCTCCATATTGTTGATATAGAAATTGATGTAGATCACAAGTAGTAGAACATTAGGTGAACATTAGTAAAACAGTGGTAATTATTGTTATAACATTAGTCTAGTAATACATTAGAAGACCATTAGTAGAATATCATTAGAACAGTAGTAGTAGATTAGTAGAACATTAGTAATAAATTAGAAGAACGTTAGTACAACAGTAGTAGAACAGTAGTATTACATTAGTAGAACATTCGTAGAATATTCGTAGAGCATTTGTAGAACAATCAAAAAACATTAGTAGAACATTCTTAGAATATGAGTAGAACAGTAACAGACCTTGATGTTAAGAACAGGACAGCATCTGCTCATTAATGATCTCACCAACTCTTTGCAACCTTTTATGTTAATTTTCTCGGCATCAAAATGTTGTATGACGGATGTGAACCAATCAAGATGTTTTATGAGGGATGTGAACATATCAAGATATTGTATGATGGATGTGAACCAATAAAGGTGTTATATGATGTATGTGAACCTATCAAGATGTTTTATGAAGGATGTGGACATATCAAGATGTTTTATGATAAGTGTGAACCTATCAAGATGTTTTATGAGGGATGTGAACCTATGAAGATGTTGTATGGTGGATGTGAACCTATCACATAATATGTTAACGCTTTGAAATTGGAACTACTTTCATTCACAATGGAAATACTGTCATTCACAATGGAATTACTGTCATTCACAATGGAATTACTGTCATTCACAATGGAAATACTGTCATTCACAATGGAACTATTGTCATTCACAATGAAATTACTGTCATTCACAATGGAACTACTGTCATTCACAATGGAACTACTGTCATTCACAATGAAATTACTGTCATTCACAATGGAACTACTGTCATTCACAATAGAACGACTGTCATTCACAATGGAATTACTGTCATTCACAATGGAATTACTGTCATTCACAATAGAACGACTGTCATTCACAATGGAACTACTGTCATTCACAATAGAACGACTGTCATTCGCAATAGAGCTAATGCCATTCACAATTNATGTGAACCTATCACATAATATGTTAACGCTTTGAAATTGGAACTACTTTCATTCACAATGGAAATACTGTCATTCACAATGGAATTACTGTCATTCACAATGGAATTACTGTCATTCACAATGGAATTACTGTCATTCACAATGGAACTATTGTCATTCACAATGAAATTACTGTCATTCACAATGGAACTACTGTCATTCACAATGAAATTACTGTCATTCACAATGGAACTACTGTCATTCACAATAGAACGACTGTCATTCACAATGGAATTACTGTCATTCACAATGGAATTACTGTCATTCACAATAGAACGACTGTCATTCACAATGGAACTACTGTCATTCACAATAGAACGACTGTCATTCGCAATAGAGCTAATGCCATTCACAATTGAATTACTGTCATTCACAATGGAACTACTGCCAATCACAATGGAACTAATACCATTCACAATTTCTCAAATACACAAATCAACCTAATATAACAATATTTTCAAAATACCATTACAATTATTCATTGTTACCCTAATGCTTAGTTCACACGATCATATTTCGGTCAATTTTATTAATGAACGCACTATTTTCCGTTGTAAAATAGAGCATTCATTCAAAAATTTGACCAAAATTGACGTAAATTTGATCATGTGAAGTGAGCATAATGTACATTACCGATCTGCGCAAATGTGAAGCTCAAATGACACAACGCCTTTGTTAGTATTGTTTCAAATGGTGTCGGTTATTTCAGCAATCAAAGACGCATACGACGATGAATTATCCGCCTCTGGATTAACTGATCTAATCAAGATAAACTCTTATGACTATTTGGCACCGGCCTCACCGCCATAAACGCACATACAAATACTTACACACACACACACAGGCAAACACAAACAAAAATACATGCGAAGTCTGAAAAATAAGTTGAAAATAATACCGTAAATGTGGGATGGATACGTTCGCGAAGGAAAGAAATATATTTATTTTCGGAGAGAAAAGAGCATAATGGATTGGTGAACATCATTTCCGCTTTCATATCATTGGTGGTTGCCGTGGTTTGGCTGAGTAAGCATAGGTCGGATGACGTCACCGTGAATGGAGAGGAGATAAATTATTCAGAATAAAGGTCTAGAATTTTATTTTAAAAACTATATTACTGGGTATGTTTTAATTAACCCTAGTTAACTTACTGGAATCGAGTTTAGAAACAACAAACATGAGTTTGGAACCAACACAAATCGGTTAAAGTAGTCGGCAACAACGGGCAAGCTACTCCGTTTTACAAAAAAGTGAACGTACCCTATAGGACAGCTCTTTTTCACGATTCATTTCGCGCTGCTGCAAGTTTGGCTTTGCGCGCCTGCGTGCGTTTTTTTTCTTTTTTTCAAAATTAGAATGGAACACACACACACAAAAAATAGATTGAGTACGGTTGAAAAGGTTCCTTTCCAAGAACGAAACCGTGACACGTTCAGAATCACGACGTAATCAGATGCCACGTTTACGACTAAAGAACTATAATATCTACCAACGAGCTGAGCTAAAAGAAAACTTGTTGACGCTGTTTTCCATTATTTGCTTGGTACTCTAATCAAGTTACTGACTGACAGTTTTCATCGGAGGGTTTCCTCACTGAAAGTCTGTCTATTCATCAAATTTACAGGGAGGTTTTTTTTATACCGTTTTTTTTTTTTTTTTTTTTTTTTTTTTTTTTTTTTTTTTTTTTATTTTTTTTGTCATTTCTGAATGTAACAAGATGAACGCGAAGCAAGACACATTACAAGGATGGCGGTGTTTTATTAAAGATGATCTCTTTTATAGATATACATTTCTTTTTTTAAATTCCGGTTTTTGTTCTTCTCCGGTGGTTATAAATTTTTGTTTTCCGATTTGATTCCACATTTACCACCAAGATTTTCAAATTCATTCCATCTAATTCAACCCGTCAAATCATCCTTTCAAATTCTTCCCGTCAAATTAATCCTGTCAAATTCATCCTGTCAAATAAATCCCGTCAAATTCATCCTGCCAAATTTATCCCGTCAAATTCGTCCTGTCAAATTCATCCTGTCAAATACATCCCGTCAAATACATCCTGTCAAATTCATCAAGTCAAATTCATACAGTGAAATTCATCCTGTCAAATTCATCCTGTCAAATTCATCCTGTCAAATTCATCCTGTCAAATTCATCCTGTCAAATTCATCCTGTCAAATTCATCCTGTCAAACTCCTCAAGTCAAATTCTTGCTGTTCGCTTGGCTACAACATTTATACGTGTATATACGTTATTCTGTTCGCTGACGAAGGCTTTTTGCCAACACATTCATTGTTGTGTTGCGTGCAAGTTTTCCCTTACCTTGTACTGCATACTTCCTAGAAGTTAATCGCTGCGTTTCTTTAGAGTTATACTTGACTCTTCTGTGGGACCTGGGTTAGTTCGGTTAGTTAGAATTTTTTTTTAAAAATGGTTTTCCTTTGAAAGTTCAACTTTTCAAAATAATAGCCCTCCTTCCCCGCTTGCAACCCTTCCGCCCACCTTCCAACCCAATGTCCACCCCACCCTCCACCCCAATCATTGAGACCCCCATGATCGAAGTCAAGACGCCAAAACTATTAAGAGACCCCTCTTTTTTTCTGAAAAACCTCCTTCCAGTTATTTTCGGCTAGTTACGCTCCCTGTCAAATCTACGACGACATTTTAGGTCAATTTCGACTAAAGTGCTTCTCCTTCTATGGCATGTTAAGATGATTTGTGTGTGCTGTTGTTGTTGTCTGACTCACCAAATTATTGAAGACAGTGTTCGAGAAAAACCTTCTCAACAAATAGAATGTCCAAATCGGATATTCCCACAACAGCAAACCTGTCTTCTAATGCTATACTATTACTCTGGGTGGAAATGTTAAAGACTTGTTAGACTGCATTGTCTCTTCATAAATATACTCTTTTTTTTATGTTTATTTTTTAAATTATATTTATTTATTTTTACAAGATACACACATTTTGAATAACATCAAAGAATTTAAACGTTATAAATAGTTCTTTTTTTTTTTCCTTTTACAAAAAAAAGCAGTTTCTTTCGAAAATTAATAGGCATTGTTATCTGAAGTTATAGTTCATCAATACGACCTAATCATACCAACTTGACTGATTCCCACTCCCTCTCTGACCGACAAACGATGCTGCTGTGGGCCGTCCACGGCTTGACATGTAAATAGTTCTGGGGTGGGCGAGGTGAATATATATTTTTTAATTTTTTTAAAAATTCAATAAATGTATGTAATTTTGTTATGTCATGATCAATGTTCCCTTTAAGCTGCGCGGCCGCGCAGCTAACGCGTAAAACTTTGCACACAACTGTAAGATTTTGCACACGAACCAGCAAACCTTAGAGGGAACATTGGTCATGAATATGTTTGATAATATTTTTACGCACAGCGCGGTGAGCCCAGTCCTAGCCTGGGGTACCACGCTATAGCACGCTATATAAGAACATTGAGCCCTAGGCTGTAGTACCACGCTATATAAGGCCATTGAGCCCTAGGCTGTGGTACCACGCTATATAAGGCCATTGAGACCTAGGCTGTGGTACCACGCTATATAAGGCCATTGAGCCCTAAGCTGTGGTACCACGCTATGTAAGGCCATTGAGCCCTAGGCTGTGGTACCAAGCTATATAAAACCATTGAGACCTAGGCTGTGGTACTACGCTATATAAGACCTTTGAGCCCTAGGCTGTGGTACCACGCTATATGAGGCCATTGAGCCCTAGGCTGTGGTACCACGCTATATAAGACCACTGAGCCCTAGGCTATGGTACCACGCTAAATAAGACCACTGAGATCTGGTCTCAGGCGAATGTATTAACTTGATATTATTTATACCTTGTCATACAAACACGACGTCACAGCTCATATACTCCCAATAGCGATCGATGTATACCTAAATGGAATAAATGAGAGATGAATTTTCTTGTTTAATTTGTGTCTGCGGTAGATATTTCTGGCAGGCAGACGCATCAATTTTGCTAAAAGCCTTTTTAAAAACTTGCCATCATTTGTAAATGTTGACTCAAATATCAATCGTCTCCCCCCCCCCCCCCCCCCCCCCCCCCCCCCCCCNCGATAGACGTCATACAATCCAAATAAGGACGGCCGGCATTGAATCAATTTTTCAAGGAGGTTAATTTTGGCGCGAGTAAACTTGGTGGATAAACATGATGGGTAAACTTGGTGGTTAAACTTGGTGGATAAACTTGGTGGATAAACATGATGGGTAAACTTGGTTGTTAAACTTGGTGGATAAACTTGGTGGATAAACATGATGGGTAAACTTGGTGGTTAAACTTGGTGGATAAACTTGGTGGATAAACTTTGTTGCGTAAACTTTGTGGGTAAATTTGATGGGTAAACATGGTGGGTAAACGTGGTGGATAAACTTGGGGGATAAACTTTGTGGGTAAACATGTGGATAAACTTGGTGGGTTAACATGATGGGTAAACATGGTGGGTAAACATGGTGGGTAAGCTTGGTGGATAAACTTTGTGGGTAAACATGGTAGATAAACTTGGTGGGTAAACATGATGGGTAAACATGGTGGGTAAACCTGGTGGGCAAACTTGGTGGATAAACTTGGTAGATAAACTTTGTGGGTAAACATGATGGTTAAACTTGGGGGATACATTTTGTGGGTAAACTTGATGGATAAACCTGGTGGGTAAACTTGATGGGTAAACTTAATGGGTAAACATGGTGGGTAAACATGATGGATAAACTTGGTGGATAAACTTGATGGGTAAACTTGGTGGTTAAACTTGGTGGATAAACTTGGTGGATAAACATGATGGGTAAACTTGGTGGATAAACTTGGTGGATAAACTTGGTGGATAAACATGATGGGTAAACTTGGTGGTTAAACTTGGTGGATAAACTTGGTGGATAAACATGATGGGTAAACTTGGTGGTTAAACTTGGTGGATAAACTTAGTGAATAAACGTGATGGGTAAACTTGGTGGTTAAACTTGGTGGATAAAATTGGTGGATAAACATGTTGGGTAAACTTGGTGGTTAAACTTGGTGGATAAACTTGGTCGATAAACATGATAGTTAAACTTGATGGGTAAACTTGGTGGGTAAAACTTGGTGCATAAACTTTGTGGTAAACTTGATGAGTAAACATGGTGGGTAAACATGGTGGGAAAACATGGTGGGAAAACATGGTGGGTAAACATGGTGGGTAAACTTGGTGGATACACTATGTGGGTAAACTTGATGGGTAAACATGGTAGGTAAACATGGTGGGTAAACTTGATGGATAAACTTTGTGGGTAAACTTGATGGGTAAACATGTTGGGTAAACTTGGTGAAAAAACTTTGTGGGTAAACTTGATGGGTAAACATGTTGGGTAAACTTGGTGGGTAAACTTGATGGGTAAACATGGTGGGTAAACATTGTGGGTAAACTTGGTGGAGAAACTTGGTGGAGAAACTTGATGCATAAACATAGTGGGTAAACTTGATGTGTAAACATGATGTGTAAACATGATGGGTAAACATGATGGGTAAACATGATGGGTAAACTTGATGGGAAACTTGGTATATAGATTTGGTGGGTAAACTTGGTGGATAAACTTTGTGGGTAAACTTAGTGTGTAAACTTGGTGTTTAAACTTGATGGATAAACTTGGTGGTTAAAGTTAGTGATTAAACTTGGTGGATACACTTTGTGGAAAAACTTGGTGGGTAAACTTGGTGGTTGAACATTTTTTGATAAATTTTGTCGGTAAACTTGATGGGTAAACATGATGGGTAAACTTGATGGGAAACTTGGTAGATAATTTTGGTGGGTAAGCTTGGTGGGTAAACTTGGTGGATAAACTTTGTGGGTAAACTTGGTTGGTAAACATGATGGGTAAACTTGGTGGGTAAACATGATGGGTAATCATGATGGGTAAACTTTGTGGGTAAACTTCTTGGGTAAACATGATGGGTAAACATGATGGGTAAACTTGGTGGTTAAACTTGGTGGATAAACTTTGTGGGTAAACTTGGTGGGTAAACTTGGTGGGTAAACTTGGTGGTTAAACTTGATGGATAAACTTTGTGAATAAACTTGGTGGATAAACTTGGTGGGTAAACTTTTTGGGTAACACCATTCAGTTGCCCACGTATTTGGTTTACATAACGCCAAATAGAAAAATATTGGTACAACGTTGCGTCACATTGTTTTTGGGGAGGGCGTCTCATCACTGGGTGCAGTATATTTGCAAATAAATTCTTATCACAAAGAGATGGCGCCATAGCACGCATCAACTCCTTTGACAACGGTGCATTCAACAAATTTTCATTTCAAAATCTCGCATTTACCAATGATGCATTTTACAACGGTGCACTTAACAGCAAGTTTTATTTCTAAGTTTCCCCATTACGAATTAGAACAAATATGAACTAACATAAAAATATATGTATAGACTTGTTAATTAGTTGTTTTTTTTTCTGGTTCCTTTCGTCTGTTTGTCAATTTGTTCGTCAGCTTGGACGTAACATAGACAGTTTTGACTTCATCTGTCACAAATGAGTGTTGCGATGACGTCATCTGTCACAAATTAGCGATGCTATACGTTTAAACTGCCTTCCGATGGACTGACCGCTTTTAGGATGGGTCGATTTTAAAATGATATTATGATCTCAAGACATTTTTGTTTAAATGACATTTAATCTGGTCACAGTTGGGGAGGGGGGCGGAATCAATTATCATATGATAGTGGTTCTCAAAGTGATCAATCTCTCCATCCTTAAAATACATCCTTGTATGCCATTTATTGGCTTTACCTTCAATCAGGAGCAGAGTGAGAAAATTTAATAAACAGAGAGCCTCAACTAAATGGCTAAGGTGGCAAGGCCTGATGGAGAGAACGTTCGAACGTGGGGGAAATTTTCAAACATTTTTTTATAATTTATCAAGATGCAGAAAAGGGTAAATGTTTTTGTATTTTAAACAAAAATCAGATCGCTACCCTTTCGAATGCTTCATTGCTGCTAAGTGCTTATTATAATGTTCAGATTTGTTGGCCTGTTGTCTGTTCGCTGAAGAGAGTTTCTTGCCGACGCGTTCGTTGATTTATTGCGTACTTGTGACAGGTTTTCCCCACACCTTGTTTCGTTTCTTTCAAGCTTTCCTCAAACTCTGACTCCTTTTCACGGAGACTTATGGATGAGCGACACAAATGGTTACCTAGGGATATTTGTGGGTTCACAGACACATTTTCAACTACAAAACTTCCAAATATATTTTCCGTAGCAATAATAGGAACACGTGACGACTGGAGCTGTGCACAGGCAACCAACACAAGTCTTGAGCTAAGCACAGGGGACCATCACAAGACTGGAGCCATGCACAGGTGACCAACACAAGACTGGAGCTAAGCATGCGTTCAATATGCGGGAGTTTAGGTAGTGTTACTTTTGGCGCATACTGTATATAAATAGATGAGCATATAAATAAATAGATTGTCTGGTAAATAAAAAGGTATAATTTCAGATATAACTTTGAATGAAACCTGCTCGTTACGGTGAAGTATTGTACATTCTTATTCTGTTAACCTCTGCGGTTATCAGGTCTGTTCGGGATTTTACCTTTTATTTAAAAAAAAAGATAATTTATTCCTTATATTGTTTTCAAAACTCAGTAATACGTTTGCTATACGTTTTGGAGTGCCCTGCCCTTTATATTCGCGCCGTTTTGGTTTTAAAAAAAAGTATGTTTTCTTTTTCCGGTTTATTCTAAAGACGAAGAATTCTGAGTCTTTAAGCGGACTGTTCTAGTGGACTGTTCTAGTGGACTGTTCTAGTGGACTGTTCTAGTGGACTGTTCTAGTGGACTGTTCTAGTGGACTGTTCTAGTGGACTGTTCTAGTGGACTGTTCTAGTGGACTGTTCTAGTGGACTGTTCTAGTGGACTGTTCTAGTGGACTGTTCTAGTGGACTGTTCTAGTGGAAGTAGCTCCCTATTTTAAAAAAAGTCGTCCGTTAACACATTGAAACAAGAGGGGTGTGGGCGGTGGCAAGTTATTCACATGAGCCTTTCCGCTCCTCCACCCCCCACCCCACCCCACCCCACCCCCCCACCCCAAAAAAAAAGAAAGTAACACCCAAAAAACGAACTAAACGTTTAAAAAAAACTCAGGTAAAACAACATGTAGTGTACTCACCTATGGATACCAAGGTCATGGTTAACACAATAAACGTGATAAGGAAAGCTCCCTGCATGGTCTCCCGCCGATTAATTTCTCAAACGAAGCACCAGATCAAAGCACCAGATCAAAGCTCATCAAGACGACGTGAGTGTGTGAGTGAGTGTGCACGCGCACGGCTCAGACCGGTGAGAATCGGTCAAGTTTGCTCGGTTACAGTCGGACAAGTTTCCTTTTTTACAGTCGGTGGAGTTTGCTCCGTCTTCTCTCAAAGACCAAATCCTTTGACTTCTCCAGTCACTATAGAAAACTGAATCTTATTCTCAGCACCGCACTCCTGATCTCTTGTGCAAGTTGTGCTTCTGTTACAAACGTCTTCTTAAAACTCTTCCAAGCGTTCGCTGCGTGGTTTACTTATTTATTTATTTATTACTTTACTTTTGAAGATCTATGGACGTTGTCTAAATGTTCTTCTTATGGTTTCAGATGTTCTTGACGTATGTTGGCGTGTGTCTTGTCCCGGTCAATGCTGCGACTGATGTGAGTGTGAGGGGGAAAAGTACCTGACTAAAAAAAAAGTTGTGATCTCTTTTAAGTACGTTTCAGTTTGGAATGTAAGGAAACAAAGTTGATGCCACTGTCCCGTCCTCGCTCTGATTCCGCCTGCAGTCTAACCGCTCGCCGCGTTTTATCCTCGTCTTTCTCCCGGCATTCCCCCCGCGAGTGTGGGCAAACGAGATGTTGGGTCTGGGGGGGAGTGGGGAGGTGGGGGGGGGGGGTTGGGGGTGGGGGGGTAGG
>CAXITT010001611.1:2334-23378 GCA_964033795.1 Lymnaea stagnalis
ATGTACCACATGCAGTGTTGTAGCTTGGACTAGTGCCACCAGCTTGGGCCAAGATTTTCTCTACCGCTTATCAGCAAGAAAAAAAAAGTATATGCATTTGGATGAAAATGCCACCCCTCCATATAAGAGAAAAAGTACTCCCTGGAGGGGAACATACTTTTTGCTTGCCACCCTCCTTCCTAAACCACTGGCCACAGGAAATGTAATTATAATGTTTGAAAAGGGCTTTAAAGAAGTCATCTATTTCTGTAATCCATTTAATGAATATAAGGCTGAAATTAGCAAAGCTTTGGTAAAATTTATAAAAAAGTACTAATGTTGAAAAGGTTTATAGCGTATTTAAAACAGATGTATATAAGTGACAATTTTTTTTTAAACTGAATTTCAAGGAACATTGTGGGTGATCCCAGATTTTATGACATCTGTACTTTTGTACAAGGTACTAACACTGAATATTGTTTGTGTAAAAGTGGATACAGTCTTCAAGGAATTTGTTTGTACCAAGGTGAGTGGTGAGCTCAGAAGTCAATATTTATTTATGTATTTTGTTTGTTTTTTTTGACACGAACATACCAGAATTTTCTGTCTTGATTAGATCTAAATGTATTTTTTTTTTAAATTTCTATTTGAAATAAAAAATTAAAAAATGTCTTAATTTGTTTATGTAATAGACCAAGTTGGATGTAAATCTACACGCGACACATGTCAGGATGGCGTAGTAATTTGATTATAACTTTGTAGTCATTTGTGAATCACGAGAAAAAGTGGGAACTATATTTTTCTAGTGCGGAGGTAGACCTCACGCGTTGGTAGATTGAGGCAGTGTACCATTTTATCTGACAGGGAGCAGACATCTTTTTATTCTCTCTTGTATGGATTAATGAAGTATGGAAGTTTTGAGATTCAATTGTGATCTGGAATATTATACAAGTGTGTGATTGTTGCATTCCAGAATCATTATTGCAGGACATCCTCAGAGCAATGCTTATTATTGATGTGTTTATCAAATCTAATAAAGTACTATGTAATGTATTCATTGGACAATATTATTACTTATTGATTGAGTGAGATTGATCATTATTAAAGTGATAGCGGCAGGCCATCCACAAAATATCAATACTTAAACATGTTACATCTTCAAAAGATTAGCATGTGTTACAGTCTATAAATTAATGTTTTTGTTTGTAATATATATTATTTTAAAATATTTTAAAAAGTTTAAATAACTTAAGTTGCAAAAAAAAATGTATCCATCCTTCTATTTTAACAGATATCAATGAATAAACATTTGATCAATTGAACCTTTGTGACCTGCTCTATGCAGCTTGTTGTCAAAGTAAAAGGGGATTCAATTGTAGCAATGACTGTGCCTGTGGTACTGGTGCTGTCATATGTGACCCTGTGAGATGATTCCTCTGTAAACTAGGATTTACTTGTAAGTTTAACAGTTTGAATATTGTTTTTTCATGTATTCAGGTAATATTTTTACTTACTACATGAAAAATTAGTTTAAAATAAAAGAATTGTGAATACCGATTGTGACTATATTTCCATGTTCTTTGTAACCATAGTAGCACACTGTGACAGAGATGTAGATCAGTGTACTACTGAACTCCTCATCTGTCAGGCTGGGAAAAAATATGTGTCAACAGTTTTGGCAGTGCCAGTTGTCAATGTTTAGAATGATACAGTAAAGAAATGGACAATGTCAAGGTAAAATATTTTGTCAGGTTAATCTTTTTATTTCAAACTCGTGCCTGCTAAAAATATAAAATGTTTTGTTCACCAACTTTAAAAAAAGGATTTACTAATGGTAACAAAACATTCTTTGATTTGATCACTTATCTTTGCTAATAACAATAGTGTATATATTGTGTCGTTTATAAATGTTTGTATCGGTGCAAAATATATCAATTACCTGAAAGAAATGTAACATTATAGAACAGATGTTTATATGTTATTGTTATATCTCAAGTATAATTAGCAGGGTTATATGTCCGGGTTATGGTCAGAGTTGTTAGTCATTTTATATGTATATTTTAGACAATGACCTGAGAATTTGGTAACTATTCCAAATATTTAAATAATATACAGCTCAAGTGGACCCTTCTACTTAAGTCAAAGCTATTACTCAAGTCAAGGCTATTACTCAAGTCAAAGCTATTACTCAAGTCAAGGCTATTACTCAAGTAAAGGCTATTACTCAAGTCAAGGCTATTACTCAAGTCCATGCTACTACACAGGTCAAGTCTGCTTCTCATATCATCGCTAGTACTCAAGTCAAGGCAACTACTCAAGTCAAGGTGACTTATCAAGTCCAGGCTACTACTCAAGTCAAGGTGACTTATCAAGTCCAGGCTACTACTCAAGTCAAGGTGACTTATCAAGTCCAAGCTACTACTCAAGTCAAGGTGACTTATCAAGTCCAAGCTACTACTCAAATGGTAAGCAAAGAACGAACAATAAAAAATTAATTGCTGATTTATATGTCAGAGATATATGAAATAGTTATGTGTCAGGGTTACGTTTCAGAGCTATATGGCAGTGTTGCCATGGTTACAGAAAACAGCATTACTAACATTGATTTCCCCAAAAAAATTAATTGCTGATTTATATGTCAGAGATATATGAAATAGTTATGTGTCAGGGTTACGTTTCAGAGCTATATGGCAGTGTTGCCATGGTTACAGAAAACAGCATTACTAACATTGATTTCCCCGCCGCCTTGAATAAAACATGACCAATATTGTCAGATCTCAGTTTTCACTTGTCATTACCTCGTAGACTTTGTGTTAATTTCTTTTGTCTTCATTGCCATCTTCTGGGGTCGAGATTACATTGTAGTGCTATTTATTGAACTAATGATGGTTATGCTTCCTACTGTTTTGAAACAAAACGTCATTCAATAATTATTAGGTAGCTGAGTTGGAGGTAATGGATACTTAAACATAAAATGTGAGAATAGCGGACTTTATTTTAATGAATGATTGAGAGAATCACTAACCAATTCTCTGGCTATTGTATGGCATATGTAACGAATCACTTAATCTTTCTATGGGCAAGTTTTCGAACTACCAAATTTCTGTTTTTTCTGGTTCTGCTAATTTTTTTTTGCTGCATCCATGTACTGGCATTTTTGCAACGGTTGGGGGTATGCTGTTGCTATTCTAACAGCTCCTAGCTGATGTCAGGGAGGCCTTGAAGCTTTCGACTGATGTCGAGTTCACAGTGGTAGCATTCAGGTTGTTCCATGCTATTATTGTGCTCTGCAAGAAAGATTGTTGATACTGCAGTGTGTTGCACTGAGGCACTTTGAAGCATTTGCTATTGCTTCTGGTGTAAATGTTGATGGGAATGTCAGTGGTGAAGTGCGTGTTCAGTGTATTATGTGTACAACTACCGTCTTAATCTTTCTATGAGCAAGTCTTTTAACTGCTGAGTCCGGAGCACTATCATTTTTCCATTGCACCAACTATGTCAATCTGTATATGTAGATCAGCCCTTACACTGCAATTACAGTGGAATATGTAAATATAGAGGAAGCAGACACTTTTTTAGCAGAAATACTTTCTCGATTTGTTTAAGAATGATTAATATTTATGTGAAGTCAGTAGTGTAATTAGCTCACCCACTTTACATAAAAATTGTACATGTAATTATTTTACTATTTTATATGAATCATGTAATATCATTAACTCATCTATTTCATACGACTAATACAATGTCATTAGCTCATCTGCTTCATATAATTCTTGTAATGTAATTAGCTCATCTACTTCATTTAAAAGCCTGTAATGTAATGAGTTCGTATTGTCGGCCGTACTTTGCCTTGAGATATTTATAAACAGCTGTCAGAAATCAACTTCTAGCAAAATGCTTATCAATGAATTCTTCTTGGTACTTGGATGACGTGGCTCTGTACATTGCTTTACCTTAATTGTAGTCTAAAGGAGAAAACATGTTTTAAACACTACACAATACTTCATACACTGGTAGGATAACAAATGATGTATTTATTCTTCTTGGTACTTGGATGACGTGGCTCTGTACATTGCTTTACCTTAATTGTAGTCTAAAGGAGAAAACATGTTTTAAACACTACACAATACTTCATACACTGGTAGGATAACAAATGATGTATTTCGAAACAGTTATATAGAAATGATATTTTTATACAGAGAGACAAGTATATGGTTAAGAGCTAGAGGGTAGTCAGTGGGATAGGGGACAGTATCATGGCGTTGGGTTCCTTACAAGTAGGAATTGAATTCGGTTTAAATTTCTTTGGTATTCTCAAATATTATAAGAAATTAATCTACATTTTAATGTTAACAAGTATATATATTAGAATATGTTAGGCTGACCGTACCGGCAATTATTATTAAAAAAAGAGCATATATTTTTTCAAAGTATTTTACTGAAATCTAATAAATTTAAATGATGAAAAATGTATATATCCACTTTTATTTAAGTAATTGTTTCAGTATTATTATTATAATTGCTAATACGTTCAAAGATACAACAAATGAACAATCTTAATCTTTTTACAAGGGGTTGATGACAATGCAATCGCATGTATCGAGAACACAAAAACACACTTTTCTAAAATGCGTTTTAGTGCGTATTTAATATTGTAAAATAAAATTAAAATTACAGTGTTCTTAACAACTACCCATATGACGTCACATTACCTCTTTTGGCAAAATCTCTGATTTTCTTTGATTTAATCACAATGAGTATCAGGACTGATAATGTATTTTCCCCTTCTTCAAAGTAAAATAAATACATATAATAGGTTTCTTTTAAATATATGTATATAAAAATAATGTATGCATGTAGATATGACCCTTATGAGCTCAAATATTGTTCATGGAATTGCAATACAATTTTGTTTTTTTCTTGTCCAGAAGCTAGAGCATTTTTCTGAGTCATTACAACCATTTTAAAATATTTTATTTTGGGACGTTGGCCCTTTATGTTTTTTGTTCTTATAACAGCTTGTAAATAAAATTTCCCAATGATTCCTAAAAAAAAGTATCCAGTTGTGATAAAACGTTGATGAGTTTTTGGACGCACGCCCGCAAACGTTTCTTAATTATTACAACCATTTTTAATTATTTCGTTTTAAGGCGGGGCCCTAATTTTTTTTATTTTTTTATGATCTTTATAAAATTAATTTCAAAGAGAGCTAAAAGATGGGTAGATAAAAAATCTTAATCATATACAAAAGGAGAAATTACATTCTGTCTGACCTAATTAGTTGTGTTCAGAATTAGTTTGTATGTACTTCATACGAGCTATAAAAACATTAATTTCCGTTTGCTTTCCTAAATTATTCATCAGATTCCGATAAGAAGGTGGCGAGTTGTTATGTTACGCCCGAAAATGTTTATAAATTAGTAAAAGCTTATTTTAAAATATTTATTTTGGGGCCGGGGGCGCTAAATTCCATTGTCCAACTAATTTTAACTATAAAATGTATAATCTCAAATAGGCTAATTCAATGGTCGATCGAATTGAATCAAATACAAATAAGGAATTATCACTTTTTTTAATAAAATAATAATCACGTTTCTGAATTAGTACAACCGTTTTACAACATTCCGTTTCGGACCGGGTAACAAAATTTAGTTGTTTTTCTCTTAGTCATATAAATATTATTTCGAAAAGAACTATTGCTTAGTTTTATGACATTGAATCAATACGAAAAAAGATAATTTATTTTGTGTGTGACGTAATGAAAAGATTTTAAAATTAGTAAATTAGTTTTACAATATTCCGTTTAGTGCAAAGGGGGGGGGGCTAAATTCGCAATTTTAAATATATATTTTTTTTTTATGAGCCAGACTATATACATATAAATCGTGTATGTGCTCCTATACGATTAATGTGCTCGCGGAAACGTTTCTTGAGTCGTTGTGCGCATGTCTGTTGAGGTTCCTAAAATGCTACAATCATTTAACTATATTTTTGGGGCCCTTATATTAGGGATCGAAATCACGTGCTTTTCCACTTGAAAAACTAATGGACTATTTTGTAAACATTGGTTAAGCAAATTTTGTGTTATTTAAATTATCTTTAAATTTAAAACGTTGTAGTTTTGTAAAAAATACTTATGATATAAAATTTATAAAAAAGAAATTGATGTCGGATTTGTTATTGATGTTTGAAATTTTTTTTACAAAAACACATTAACTACAAAAATATTATTTACAACTGAAACGTGCCACTGAATTAAATTTAATAAAACTATTCTTTTTTTTTTTAATATTGAAAGCAATTGATCCCCTTATGAAGGAAAATTTCCTTAACTTTTTTTTTTTTTTTTTAAAATCATAAATACTGAAGATGAATTTATATAACAGAGAATAAAATTATAATTTAACTAATATTTTAAATTGGTAGTGATGCAGCTCCAGCTGTCATTGCAATTTAATTTAATTTTTTTTTTTAAATTTTGATAAAGAATAATTAATTATGTGAAAAGAAAAAAAAAATTAAAATGAAAATATTTAAATTTTAAGTAAATTTATTTTTAACATCATTTACTGGAAAATCATATTTTTATAACAGTTAGTGTAATTTATAGTTACAAAGTGTGTGCCATAATGATCTATCATTATAACTCTGCAACATGTAATATAAATCTTTTGTATATAAAATTATTTTTTAAATAAATGTATTCCTCTGTCATTACATTTGTTACATTATATATTGTATTTTAAATCTAACAAGTGTTACTAATGTAATATTTGTTTTATTATGTTAACACAATTAAACTCACTGGGGAAACCATAAATGTAAAAACCTATTTACTCACGAGTACAGCCATAACTGTCAACACCAGTGACCTCACAAGGAGAGCAATAACTGTCAACAACTGTGAACTGACGAGCACTGCTATAAATGTCATTAACAGCTAAATCACAAGGACGTCCAGAAATTTTCATTGATATATTTATATTTTAAGAGAGCGAGATATTTCTCTTGCCAGTCGCTCCCCAAAATTCTTGCATACTGTTTTGTCCCATCTTAATGCTCGCAATTCATTGGACATGTGCTTTATTCTACTTTTGCCATTTAACAATAAGGTGGTCATCATAACCAAGGGATGGCAGACACACTAACGTCCAACACAGCTATATCTATAAATGCATGAATCAAATTACAGTGAAACAACATAGGTCAGCATAACCCAGGAATATCAGAGACGACAATGTCTAGATGCACATGAATTAAACTAGTTAAAAATCGTAAAAAAATATATTGTAACGGACTATGCTTCCACATGTAAACAGAGAGGTAGCATGAATGAACAGTGAATTGTGTTGACCATGTTTTTTCCACGAGGAGAGACAATCAATGGATTGTATTTTGAGATGCAAATGTGAACTCCACGTTTTTGGAGAGTAAAATTATGTTTTTGTCAGAGCGGTTGTTTTCCACGCTTTGCTGGTAATAAAGTATGAGTTGACTGAGATAAGGAGAGCTGAGAGCAAGGAGAGTCAGAGTTAGTCAGAGTTGAGAGTTAGAGTTGAGATGTAGTACAGTTGAGCTGAGTTATAGCAATGTGAGGACGTGTCTTTCTGAGTGATGGAATATTATATATATATATGTGAAATGATTACATTCATGCAGGATTATTATTAATATTATCTGTGTAAACTGTGATTTAATAAAGTACTGTCAGTTTAACCAGGATTCAGTATTCTTATTTGCGTGCCTGGATAATACGAGGAAGAACGATGAAGTCTTAGCCGGCATTCTGAATTACTAACTCAAAACAAGTAACCGTGCTACTGACATAACCCACAGCCTAAGAAATAAGTTACAATGATAATGATGTCAGGACATGTGTGTGTTACATATATGTTATATGTATTGAACTGATATTTAATCTGCATGAAAAAATACATTTTATTAGTCTTTGAAAATACATTTAGGATGTATGAAACAATATCTATTATATAGGAAATAATTAAGTATAAAAGAATACAATGAATATGCATGAACTCAAACATAATATAATATGGCATCACAATATGCATAAAATCATACATATAACCTCATTAGTTACCACGCCAGATGATACCGTGAGTTTACCACACAGAGTGACACCAACTCTAGTTTCGTCAGTGGTATTCAAATTATTTGTATTATCCGTTAAAATAATTAACTACTTAGTGGCGTGACACCGTGTAATAACGAATTTATTATTTTAATTGATAATAATTTACTCCTATAGTATATGCACTCATCTCTTAGCTTTAGTGATGTTTACATAGATGCTTTAAAATTAGTTTGTTCTTAATATTTCATATAAGATAGCAATATCGATAAACCTGAGTAAATTACACCAAATGCGTTAAAAATGAAAATCATAGAAGTAATAATTGTTCACTTGGTATTTAAAAATCTCATTTCTTGTTAACACATACACTTTTACTCTTGCAACACTAGTAATTTATTCAGTATACAATTGTTATATTTAATATCTTTAAAATAAGTGAATTTTTAAAACCAAACGTTTGCAATGTGTAATGACTATTCTCAATTTCAACACAGCTGACAAGAGAGTGCAACAAACAAATAAAAAAAAATAAATATTAATCAATATTATTATTTGAGATAAAGTTTTCAAATAATTTTTTTTGGACATAAAAGTTTATTAAAAAAATAAAATATAATAATAATTCACACGAAATAATCGCTTTTATTTCTTTTTGGTTTTTAAAAAATCGGAATTTTTTTCGACATTTTAATCTAATTTTGTTATCAATTTTTTTTTTTTTTTAAGAACATAAAATAAAAAAACTAGGATATCCTGTTGTAAAACTTTCTACAGGTATTTATTTATTTTCTTGCCTATTATATAGGCGAAATAAATTACTTTAATTTTTTAAGTTACGTTTAACTAATGTACATTATGCTTTACCAACGTTAGATCTCTTTAAAAATGGTAAAGTGGATTGTAAAGACTATTTCAAAGCTGTGAATCCCTTGAATTCGATCCCCCAATTTAGGGATGCAATGCAAACGAGTACTGACTAGGATGGATATCATAGTCCCTCCAGCCCTTATACACGACATTATTCTATTGTTAATTCAATAACTGTCATGCACATTGATTTATGTTGTACTTATTTAAAGACTTTGTATGTGTCTGTTATATGGCAATATACTTAAAGGTACTTTTATACTTTTTTAGTTGGTTATTTTAAATTTATTTATGTTTGTGGTTGGCTGGCACAATCTTTGGACGGCTAATTGACCCACTACCAATTAAACTTTCGAGCTGAAACTTTGCACTGATACCTTAGGCCCATGACACCAGTTTCTGAAATATGTTAGCCCAATCTACAACTTCACGCTCGAAAAATATGTATTTCCATTATTTAAGGGTAACATGAACATAAATTCCCGATATCTGCTAAATGAAATACTCTCTCTCTCTCTCTCTCTCTTTCTCTCTCTCTCTCTCTCTCTCTCTCTCTCTCTCTCTCTTTCACTCTCTCTCTCTATTTATATATATATATATATACATATAATAAAGAGTATTTGAAAATCACACGTCTTCCTCAAAGGCCTGAAGCGTGGTACGCAGTCTAGTATATTAAAAGAGAAACGAATTAACCTATAACATACCACATAGAAAATACAAAATGCAACATTTCAAAAACTATATACGAGAAAACCCACTCTAAGTCTTTAACACCAAACAATAATAAACAACACAGGCTATTACACATCTACAAGATAATAGCTAGATAGACAACATCACCCTAGCAGGTGGTTACGAAATAGATATGTGTTCAGATCAGTTTTAAAAGACTTCAGTGATTGGCTGTTTCTATAAGCAACACGAAGGGTGTTCCAAATTGTTTGGTCATCACATTCAAAAGTGCGTTCCTCGTAAGTCTCAACACGTGGTATCGAGAGTTTGCCACTATCAGACGATCGTAGTTGTACATAAGTCGTAAGCAGAACTTTGAGATAGGACGGTGCCATATCATGCAAGCAGCGATAGCACAGCGTTGCAATTGTTTACTCTGTGCGAACGCGGACTGGCAGCCAATGCAACTCTCACACAAGTGTTTTAGCATTGTCGAATTTGCATTTTCGAAGAACAATGCGAGTCGCATTATTCAGTGCTTTTCGATTTTTTTATCCAGTGCCTAGCTCTGAGACCCATAATAAGAGCATTACAGTAGTCCATGCCCGATAGCACCAATGCAGACATCAACTTCTTTGATGCATCTAACGTTAAGAACGGTCTTATATGACTAATTCTGCGCAAAAAAATTTGTCTTACAAATAAGGTTAATGTGATTTTCCATAGTAAGTGTTCTGTCTAAGAAGATACCCAGGTTTCGCGCTATTAGAGCCAACTCAAACTGTATACCTGAGAGAGATAAGGTTTTTGAGGTATTTACATACTTAGCTTTTTAGCGGTAGCAATGTGGATCAGCTCGGTCTTTTAATCGTTAATGTAAGCTTTTTTATAGCCATCCAGTGCTTAAATAACTCAACTGTCTTCTGTGTCATACTAAGAAGCTGAGGGAACTGAGAAAGGATCACAGATTTCTTGAGTTGGGTATAATCCACGAACATGTGATATAGCATATCAAACTACTTGATCACTGCACCCAAGTGTTAAACGTTCTTAGTTAAATGTACCGGGCCTAGGATCGAGCCATGAGGTACTACGAATTCAATAATATTTTGTTTCGAGGTCAAGTCGTTTGCGATAACTGGTTGAAATCAATTTGTTAGAATCGAGCGGAGCCATTTCAGGACGGTATCGGTAAAACCGAAAGTATTTTCCAGACGTTTGAGAAGTATGGCCTTTTCTAGCGTATCAAACACAGCCGATAGATCAAGTAACGACAAAGAAAAGGGAAATCTTTCCTTCGCCACAAGATGTCAGAAGTTCACTGAAATCGAGCAACCTGTATCGGTAGAGTGATGCCCCCTGTATGCTGACTGGAAAGGCTCAAACAATTCCCACTGGGTGAGAGGATTCAGGAGCTAGCGGAGAAAGACTTTCTCCAAAATCTTGGATACAAATGGTAGATTAGAGACGGGGTGAAAATTTTCAAAAAATTTTGGTCGAGATTCGCCAACTTTTGCAGTGGAGTTACAACCGTCTCATTAAAAGATAATGTAAAAATACGAGATTTTAAAGAATGATTTATGATACTTCTTCTTCTATATCTTAAGGGCTCACGATCAATTTATTGATCATTTTGGCTCCTATGCATGTAGATGGGATTTGCAATGTTTCTGTTACTGGTGTTGATGAGGAAATCATGCACTAGGGGTTTAAAGGCTTGAGGCAATAGACACAAATGTGTCTAGTGTTGTCGCCTCAACCGTTCCTTTTGAAAGATTGTTCCAGTCCCTGATTGTCTTGGGCAGGAATGAGCAGCTCCTATACTGGCTTCTTGCTGGTATGAGCCTGAATTGCCTGTCATGGCCTCGTCGCTGTCTATGGGGGAGAGGGACGAGTTTCTGTTTAATACTGGAACAGTGGACCAGCCCATTATTTATCTTGTACATCATGGAGAGCCTGGATTGTCGTCGTCGTTTCTCCAATGGTGACCAGCCTAGTGTTTCTAGCATGCTGCCAACACTAGAGGTATTCCTGTAGCGGTTTAGGACAAAACGTGCTGCTCGTCGCTGGACCGCCTCCAACCTGTCAATGCTCTTCTGGGTAAATGGGTCCCAGACTGAAGATGCATAATCTAAAATCGGACGGATAAAGGCTTTATATGCTCTTTCTTTCACACAGGAGTTGCCAATCTTTAGATTTCGCCTTTAGAACCCTAGGGTCGTGTTTGCTTGGTTACATACATTGTTAATATGCTCGTCCCAGCGAAACTCTCTTTGAATGGTAACACGGAGGAAACTTGCTCAAGTATATGGCCGTGCAGTTCGTATTGGTAGTGTAGATGAGTACAACTTCTAGAGATTTATAGTGTCTGGCAATTGGCAGGGTGAAATTCCATGTTACAGCTCATCTCCCACTCAGCTAACAGATTGAGATACTGTTGTAGCTGGTCCTGGTCAGATCTGTTGGCGTTCGTCCTATACACTGCTGTCTCATCTGCGAACAGTTTTGCCTGTGATGTAAGTTTCTCGGGTAGGTCATTAATGTATGCTAGGAACAAACAGGGGCCCAGGACTGATCCCTGGGGGACCCCTGACTTCACATCGACAAAGGAGGAGCTTTTACAGCCCACCACTACTGCTTGGCGTCGGTGGCTGAGGAAGCTAGAGATCCATGTTTTAGTGGTGCCTTGAACCCCATATCTCTGGAGTTTGTGTAGAAGCAAACTATGATTCACACGATCAAATGCTTTTGCGAAGTCCATTACTAGCACGTCAGTCTGCTTGTGGTTCTCCAGATTGGTCATCAGGTCTTCTACGAATTCGAGAAGCTGGGTCTCACATGATCTATTGACTCGGAAGCCATGTTGACAGTCATTGAGTATATTTTGGATTTCAAGATGCTTCATGACTGTGCTTACGATTATGTGCTCCAACAGTTTGCAGACGACGCTGGTGAGGGATATCGGACGATAGTTGGCAGGGTCGGAATGCTCAACTTTCTTGTAGATTGGAGTGACATGCGCTGTTCTCCAGTCTGCTGGAACATTTCCTGTGCATAGTGACGATTGGAAGAGGATTGTCAGTGCAGGAGCGATTTCTTTGGCAAATTCTTTGAGCACTCGTGCTGTGAAGAACATTTTTATGTTATTAGTGTTTATTTTTATTTCAGCAACTATACACGTTTGAAAACTTTAATAACACCGTATAAAACGACGAGGTATCCAACATGTGCGATTTGTGTTCAAATTATATATCAGAATAGAAGCGTGACTTTTAAAGTAGGGATAGGCATTAATTATAAAGTATATGATGACATTTAGCTGTTAAAAATAAACTTTTTACATACTTTTAAGTTTACTTAATTCCAAGTTGGTTGAGAAAAGAAAAGGTTTAAAAACAGTTTGTTCTTGTTTACATAAATTTAGAATTTAATAAGAGCATACCATTAACACACGTTTCATGATATATTGTTACGTTCAATGCGTTTGTGTTTTATATAAACGATAAAATATGCTGGATTTTAAACATATTTTCCTAAATAATAGATTTGGTTTTTTAAATACTTAGCCATATTTATTAAATCTGTATTTCGCCGATAAGACTTTAAGATACGTTAGTGTCGTACTGGTCATAATGGGACGCGTCTTAATGGATACTTGTTCTTTCTCTTAGTTTTCTAAAATGTCTATATTTTAATAAGACAGTTTTTTGTTTTGGCCCAAATTAGTCTTCGTGGCTCTATTGTTACCAATATAAATGTTTTCAAAAACAAGTAACGAAACACAAAGCCAAACGAGCAATTGTAATCTGGACACAAGCAAAACACAAGCACAAAAATAGGACAAACAAAATATTCTACGGCAATGCGCCGGGCTCCGCAAACTGGGCCTTGGTCTGTCGACCACTTTGCGGTCCCCTATCGCAAGCCCTGGTGTGAGCGTAACTCACCCGTTTCTCCTGGACCTTGGTCAATATAAGCATTTCCGCTTGGCATTTTGTTTGAGAGTTCACCATGAATATGTAAGCAATACAAACATGTAGAGTTAAAACTACTCTTAGAAAATTGTTGAATATTCAATATTATAAAAGTGATGACAGGGGATCAGCTTTTAAGTAGATTTATGAGATACAAACAATTGGTATAAATAAAATAATATTTTGTAAGCTTACAGTTACAGTTACAAGAAATACACAAGCAATTTGCCTTCCTTACTTAAAACAAAAACAAACAAAAAACCCACTAAGTTATCCCTGTTAAATATTAGAATACCACACTTTAACAAAAAAAGAGAAAAAGAGGTTGTACGACTGTCAGAAAATACGAGTTTGTTAAAACAAATCAACGCTAGTGACATTTTTGCTGTGGTCAGCCAACTAAGGCATTGACATTTTTGTTGTGGTCAGCCAACTAGGGCATTGACATTTTTGTTGTGGTCAGCCAACTAGGGCATTGACTTTTTTTTTTGTGGTCAGCCAACTTGGGCACTGACATTTTGTCCTACCTGGATGGGAACATGCCCATTAACAATTGTTTCAAATGTCTTAAAGCTTTAACTAAACACTTATTAGCACCTTTAGTTTGGTGGCTGGTATCTTTCAATTGAACAGTGTGTTCGAGGGAGTGGCTAATATTAGTGAGGCTTGTTAAGGTTTAGTGAGGCTGGTTTGGGTTTGGTGAGGTTGGTTAGGATTAGGTGAGGCTTGTAAAGGTTTAGTGAGGCTGGTTTGGGTTTGAAGAGGTTGGTTAGGATTAGGTGAGGCTTGTTAAGATTTAGTAAGAATGGTTTGGAATTGGTGAGGTTGGTTAGGATTAGGTGAGGCTTGTTAAGGTTTAGTGAGTCTGGTTTGGGTTTGGTGAAGTTGGTTAGGATTAGGTGAGGCATGTTAAGGTTAAATGAGGCTGGTTTGGGTTTTGTGAGGTTGGTTAGGATTAGTTGAGTCTTGTTAATGTTTAGTGAGGCTGGTTTGGGTTTGGTGAGGTTGGTTAGGATTAGGTGTGTCTTGTTAAGGTTTAGTAAGGATGGTTTGGATTTGGTGAGGTTGGTTAGGATTAGTTAAGGTTTGTTAAGGTTTAGTGAGGCTGGTTTGTGTTTGATGAGGTAGGTTAGGATTAGGTGAGGCTTGTTAAGGTTAAATGAGGCTGGTTTGGGTTTGGTGAGGTTGGTTAGGATTAGGTGAGTCTTGTTAAGGTTTAGTGAGGCTGGTTTGGGTTTGGTGAGGTTGGTTAGGATTAGGTGAGGCTTGTTAAGGTTTGTTAGGCTAGTTTGGGTTTGTTGAGATTTTTTAGGATTAGTTAAGGATTGTTAAGGTTTAGTGTAGCTAGTTTGGGTTTGGTGAGTTTGGTTAGGTATAGGTGTGGCTTGTAAATGTTTTTTGACCCTTGTTTGGGTTTGGTGAGGTTGGTTTGGAATAGAACAGGCTTGTTAAGGTTTAGTGAGGCTGTTTGGGTTTGGTGAGGTTGGTTGGGATTAGGTAGGCTAGTTAAGTTTTAGTGAGGTTGGCTTGGGTTTAGTGAGTTTGGTTAGGATTAGGTGAGGCTTGTTAAGTTTTAGTGAGACTGGTTTCTGTTTGGTGAGGTTTGGTAGGATTATGTGAGGCTTTTTAAGTTTTAGTGAGGCTCGTTTGGGTTTCGTGAGGTTGTTTTGGATTAGTTGAGGCTTGTTAAGGTTTAGTGAGGCTGGTTTGGGTTTGGTGAGGATTAGGTGAGGCTTGTTAAGATTTAGTGAGGTTGGTTTGGGTTTGGTGAGGTTTGTTAGGATTAGGTGAGTCTTGTTAAGGTTTAGTGAGGCTGGTTTGGGTTTGATGAGGTTGGTTAGGATTAGGTGAGGCTTGTTAAGGTTTAGTAAGGCTGGTTTGGGTTTGGTTAGGCTTGTTAAGGTTAATTGAGGATGGTTAGGGTTTGGTGATTTCATTAAAAAAAATTAAATATTGTTGTTCTTGTTTTTGTTTTGCTTTGAAGAGCGTTAATATATAAGGCCATTTAAATCATCAAAACACATTAAACATTGTTTAGAAAACGGATGTAGTAAATGAGTGCAGTGACAATATTTTATTGAGATATTTTTAATGTGTTATTTAATCTTGTATCTGTTGGATGTGTACTTTAAAGGAGGTTACATTTTTGGGAAGAAGTTTTTAAAATGCTGTCTATCATTATGGGTTGCTTGACATAGCTGTGTGAAAATACCTGCACAAAATACAAGTCTGTCATTTGTCAGAAACCTAATAGAACAGTTACTGTGTTTTTTCAACCACATTAACCACTAACTATTTTGTTTTAAACTTAAATTAAACTAATAACCTCCCCTTTTAAACTTCTTAACTTATTCAAGTGATAAAACTTGCAATGTTAGTATATATAAATATATTGAGCGTGGTGTATATATATATATATATATATTTATTTAAAAAGGGGGTGAAATGGCATTCGGAAAATCTTCACTCTACTTTACAATTTTACAGATTGTAAACCACACTGAAAATGATGTTTTTATAAACTAATATAAATGTTGGATATGTCAAGATGTTTTTGGACTCTCTTCTGAATTATAGAAAGATGTTATCGCAACCAACATATCCACCTATGTAGAACGAAAAAGGCAAATGGAACCAAGGCAGCGTGATTTAATCCAATTGTATAAAGAACCACCAGCAATATATCAACCGGATCTATCACATTTGTATTGTGAAAGATGTCACAGGGCTTAATAAAATGTGATAAAGAATTAAAGGATCGTATTAAAGTAAACACCCAGAGACTTAGTCGACAAGGTCTCGGACTGCTGATACATAGATAATGTTCTAGGACTGTGGATACATAGACACGTTTTTTCATAATGATGTAACATAGACAATGTCCTCAGAATGATCATACATAGACATGGTTCTCAGACCGATAATACATAGACAAGGTCTTGAGACTGATGAAACATAGAACAATTTCCTCAGACTGCGGATACATAGTCAATGTCTTTAAACTGATGATACACAGACAAGGTTCACATACTGATGTTACAGGTACAAGGTCCTCAAACTGATGATAGAAATACACGTTTCTCAAACTCCTGAAACATAGAGAATGTCTTCATACTGATGATCCTACACAAGGTTCTCATACTGATGATACATTGCAAAGGTCTTTAAAAAGATGATCCATAAACTAGGTCCTCAGAGTGATGATACACAGATAAGGTCCTCAGGGTGATGATCTATAGCGAACGTTCTAAGGCTGCTGATATATAAAAAGCTCCTCGGACTGATAATTAATTGACAAGGTCTTCAAACTAATGATACATCGACAATTCATCTGACTGATGATACATAGACAAGGTCCTCAGACTGATGATACATCGACACTTTCTCTTACTGATGATACACAGACAAGGTCCACAGACTGTGGATATATATAGAAGGTCCTCACAATGATGATACATCGACTGGGTTGTCAATTTCTACAGGACATTTGTCAGAACAATGGTTTGGTACACAAACATCAGTCACTGAAAAAAGGAAGTAGGTCAATTACTTCTTAAGAATATGTTTTTTACACACTATTAATTTTATGCATCAGAAGAAAAGTGTTCAACAAATATATGAAGAATGTTGTTATCATTTGAACTATTACTATGTGCAATTAAATTTAGTTAAACTATTTCTACCTTGCATTTAAACCAATTGAACTATTCCATCCTGGCATTGACTTCATTTGAACTAATCCAACCTTCAATAGCTATACCCTTAAAAAAATCTACCTTGCTGGCAAGTTTCATTACAATGTTCAATTTTTGTTTAATTTAAACCAATTGAACTATTCCATCCTGGCATTGACTTCATTTGAACTAATCCAACCTTCAATAGCTATACCCTTAAAAAAATCTACCTTGCTGGCAAGTTTCATTACAATGTTCAATTTTTGTTTATATTTGACAGGAGTATGCGTAACCAACCTCCGTGTTTAAACACACCTGTTGGAATGCTTGTGTTCACTCTGCACAATCATCAAAGCTGATCGATAATGATGAGTGGTTTAGATATTAGAAGACTATATAAATTAATATAGCATCTAAACATGTCATTTAAAGAATAAATCCTGAAAAAACTGTGTCTTTTTGGATTAAAAACCTTTTTTTTTCCGAAAAGAATATATGACAATTACAATATGCAAAATTAGCAATGATAACTATTTAAAATTTTCAGCACTTCCATTTGTCCCCACCTCTGCAACTTGATGTGTTGCTTTGGTCAAGTCTAAATCCTTCTCTACATGTGCATGAAAATGATCTCTAAGCGTTTTGACAAATGACATTTTTAGGACACAATGTGTTTGTTCCATTTCTAATGCATTAATTTTACCTAGCATTAGGCTAACATGTTGAACATATGGTGGCGCAAATAAAATATGATAATTAGCCAACCAATGATAATTTAAAATTATAAATAATCAACCAATTAAAATTTTAATACAAAATATGTCATCAGCACTTCCTCCAACAATTAAATAAACAAAGGGTAATGACTCCTGCACACATATTGAATAAACACGAAAATTAGGTTTTGGGCATTGTTCTCAACATCAGAAGGAATTCGATATAAGTGTTTTTGTTATCCAAATTCTATGCTCTAAAAGCTGTAGTATGGCTATAGTGGGTAAGCTCTATAGTTTAAAAAAATGTTTTACATTATTTACAATAGTGTCCACGGTCACCTCTATTACCGGTACTATTATCACTATTAAAAGTATAATTCCACATCACATTTACCGAGCCATCAGAAAGCTTAACGTCATCACTGTCACAGAAATCAGATTCAAAAATGATTCATGGTAATCGTCCGATGTGTCGGAATCAAAAAGTTGCAATAAAGTTCTTGTGTATACTTATTTTACAAACGATTCAAATAAAATATTAAAGACATGTCGGAATAACACTAGAAATCAAACAATTTTTCTAACACGAAAGAAGTATCCTTTGTTTGACAACATAACAAGTCAGAAAGCCTTAAGCAACGAACAAAACTACAGAAGTTACATTAACATTATAAATAAAAAAGCATTTTAAAAAAAGAAATGTATTGAAATATAAAATAAAGAAAAAAACATTTGTAGATAGGTCTGAGCAGTTTTGTTAGTTTTAAAAATTGATCATTTTAATCAAGCGAATATTAATTGCATAATTTGGTAAAGTAAACATCAAATGTTTACAAATAATTCCTTCAAATCGGGTAAAAATAATGTAACATTTCGCAATATTCATTTGATGAAATATTTATTTGAAATGACAAAATGCTATAACGTTCTTTAAATAAATTACACATTGCCATTTCCATAAACTTTGACACAATTTTTAAGCAAATCCAGAAGAATGTTTCTTAAAACTAGTAAATCAAATAGAAATAACCTGATATTGATCACAACTTGTCAGTCTTGAAGTCTCAAGCAAAAATCATGAGTTTAATGAAAATACAAAATGAACATACTTAACAATATTTAAAAGACCTGACCGACAGAATTAAATCAAATTTAAAGGTTCATTTAAATTTAATGTTAAGTATTAAAATGTATTAAACTGAAACAATCAATTTAAATAACTCAAAACTCGCTGTGTAAGTTTACAGAACTAATTAAACTATACCAAAAAAAACCACAATCGAACTCCATGTCTCCAAACTCACTAAGTAAGTTTACAGCACTATTTGCACTAGTCCATATAAATATTGAATAACAACATTTTTTTTTTAAACATGCTTTTCCAAAAAAAAATTACTATATAGAATAAGTCAGAGTTCTAACAACTGCAGTGCATTACTGTTGCATAATTCAATTTTATTGAAATATTCTTTTTTTTCTTACATATTAAAAAAAAAAAAGACAGAACGATATGCAAACAATTTTTGTTAAAGGGAGATAATTATATACTTTTTAATATATTTATATATAGAGTGAGATATATCTTAGATTTTTTGGGACATATTTTTAATTTGTAAAAAAGTCTTCAAAATGAATAAATAATTCCAATAAAAAAATTTTAAACTGTTTTTAAACAGATTTGTATCATTTTCCTACATTCTTATGTAGTTTTAAGGAAACAATGAGATATCGTTTATAAAATACATTTAATTTTAAATCAAAAGCTTGACCAAATGGATGAACTACGACGTAAAACACGAGTTTCCTTTCACATTCGATCCCTTCCAATAGGGATGCAATACATAAAATGAATGATAAGTTTACCAATGCCAAGCAGTAAAGCAAACATTCAAAATAGTGTCCATGATACATAAATTATTCCCTTCGCCAGCGTAAGAAAAACAAATGCTTAAATTAATTGTTTGTGATCATTTGAAATAACTATTTTTCTTATGAGTATAACGCGGTCGTTTTTTTTTAAACCCGATAATGCTCCCCCCCCCTCCCCGCCCCCCTTCTTTCTCATTTACACCTACGATTGACTATTGAAACACAACTCTTCTTCTTTTTCTTCTTTGCTATTTTAAGGACCCGCTTAAAATGTGACACTTGTTGCCCGATTTGAGATTAATTTATCTAAACAATGCATCCTATCTAAGAATAGTCATGAAGCTATCCGATGTTTGTTATTAAACACACTTTTTTTAGATATATTACATTTTAATATGTTTTATTTTAAAATTCAATTTTTTATTTTGTTTGATAGATTAATTTGCGCAAACTCAACACTAGTCTTTGGGCCGACTGGGTGAGCTGCAGGACGCTCTCAATGAGTTGTTTATAACGAAAGTTACGTAGACCAGGGCGAGACTTGACACGTGCACCGATGCTCCCGTTTAACGGCACTCCTATGAGCGATTTTTCGGAGGTCACTAAATCCGATGTTAAGAAAATCCTGGCTGACTCCCCGAAAAAGTTATTTTTGCTTGACCTTCTTCCGGCAAGGCTGTTGAACGAATAAATAATTGCAGTTATTTGCCCCTTTAACAAAGTCTCAGCCGTTTCAGTCTATATATATAAACCGTTTTTATGCGTGTGTGGTAATTTGGCTTAATTAAATTAATTCACTTTGACAGAGTGCAAAGCGGATATCTCTACATATATATTTAATTTAAAAGACACACCATAAGTCATATCACCACAATCATCCCACAGATACTGTTGAGTTTCATTGACTTCATTTGTGCCCCTGATTTCACGAGAAAAACAAACACGGTCGTCATTGATCAAGTCAGGAAAATGCGTACATCAAGAATAAACAGGAGGCTTCCAGTCACTGTAAGATATCATTAAAACTTGATGAATGAGTGGGACGCTTCCTGTGACTGTTAAACATGATTTATCATTAGAGTTTAGACTCTGACGTTATCAAGAATGTATTTTAGAACATTGTCAACATCATTAGTCTTTCTTTTGACATTGAAAACTAATAATGTTTTGTCATAAAGTAAATTATAATTTAAATTAG
>CAXITT010001611.1:41194-52969 GCA_964033795.1 Lymnaea stagnalis
GGTAAATGTATTTAAGAACTGTAACAACGTTAAGCTAAAGTTATATTCACATTGCATTTGCTTTACTTAAAATGTTAAATTTTCTGTTTTTCAAAACTGCAGACCTGTCAATGGCATTATCGAAATCAATTTCCTTGACTGCATCACTTCTCATGTGATAGTAGAGCCAGATCAGAAACCGTTGACCGCATCACTTCTCATGTGATAGTAGAACCAGATCAGAAACCGTTGACATCATCACTTCTCATGTGATAGCAGAGCCAGATCAGAAACCGTTGACCGCATTACTTCTCATTTGATAGTAGAGCCAGATCAGAAACCGTTCTCCTCATCACTTCTCATGTGATAGTAGAACCAGATCAGAAACCGTTGACCGCACAACTTCTCATTTGATAGTAGAGCCAGATCAGAAACCGTTCTCCTCATCACTTCTCATGTGATAGTAGAACCAGATCAGAAACCGTTGACATCATCACTTCTCATGTGATAGCAGAGCCAGATCAGAAACCGTTGACCGCACAACTTCTCATTTGATAGTAGAGCCAGATCAGAAACCGTTGACCGCACAACTTCTCATTTGATCGTAGAGCCAGATCAGAAACCGTTGACCGCACAACTTCTCATTTGATCGTAGAGCCAGATCAGAAACCGTTGACCGCACAACTTCTCATTTGATCGTAGAACCAGATCAGAAACCGTTGACCGCACAACTTCTCATTTGATCGTAGAACCAGATCAGAAACCGTTGACCGCACAACTTCTCATTTGATCGTAGAGCCAGATCACAAAGCTTTGATTGTCCCATGGTTTATCTTTTACAAAAATTTTGACAAGTCTTCGTCTTGAGAAATTCATCACACATGGAGCAACAGACAAACAGATTGTACGAGACAATTGAAGGCTTATAGAGATTATTTGAAGAGTCTAAAAAGTCTTTTTCAACTATGAATTTCAAAAATCAAATACGGACAAGTCAAACATTTTAGTTCCCATTTAGCTATGAAATTCAAAACATCAAATACTGACAAGTCCAAAATCTTTGCCCCATTCAGCTATGAATTCCTCAAATAGATAACCATATAAACATATACACCTTGTTAAAGACCATATGCTAAATGTAAATCTGGAGCAAATGTAAAGAGGTTATTCTAGTGATATATCTAAGAAAAAATAATGTTTTATATTTTTGTTTAAACTAACCATTTTTGGTGTTAATGTCCTTCTTGTATTCGCTTTGTGAAGACACCTTTGTAAGTGAAGAGTATTTAACGAATTAGTAGTACTTCTATTTACCTTGGACTTTGCATTAAGGTGTGCCACTATAAAGAGTCTACCATTAGAAATTGTAAGGTTACACACTCCGTCTACACCATCCTTTAAAGAAAATTAAAGAATAATCAAGAAGAAATGACGAAGGCTGTTAGATTCTAGTTGAGAACTTTGTTTTAATTCACTGCAGACTAAAAATGCCTAAGAGACCACATCATTTGAGGTTACTGTGTTGTGCATGTTTTCGTTAAATGACTGTATTATTAGACCCTAGTGCTAAATGTATTCAAGCCCATTTTTTGCCAAAATCAAAGAGAAATTTAAAATGTGACCTTTGACAAACATGTATAGAATTACTGCACTTTATAAGAATTACAACAATTCATCTCTCCAACCACCCCTACCCTTTTTCAAGGCTATCAGGTCGCACAAAATGTCTCACCCATCTACTATATTATTAGTCTAATGAATCCTCCGACAATACGCTACAGATTTATTTCTCCAAATTGGTCATAAAACAAAATACAATATTTCGAACTAAAAACACATTTGCAATATATATAATCTGCATATATATATTTATTTTAGGAATCTCTTTTAGCACAGATATCGGGAATTGTTTTCATGTAACACTTAAATAAAGAAATACCTATTGTTCCAGGTTGTTATTGGACGTAAGGCTAACCAATTTTAGAAACTGGTGTCATGGGCCAAAAGTATCAGTGCAAAGTTTCAATCAAACGTATAATTGGTAGTCCATCAAATAGCCGTCCAAAGATTGTGCCAGCGAACAATGAAGAAAAGCGAAGTTAATATAAAGAATTTTTAAAAAATGTATCTTTTATTGCCACTTAACAGACAATTATAAAGTCTTTAAACAAAAAATTACAACATAAATCATCACAATTATTGAAATCTTTAAAAACAACAGAATAAATGCATTTTTATAACTAAAATAATGTTATGTTATGTATTTAAAATTAAGGAATATGAGTACATCGTTCTAAATAATCATATTTATTTTATCCCTAAAAACGGGGATCAAATTCTAGTGAATTACAGCTTTGAATAAAGCATGATAATGTCAACATTGAGAAGGTAGATAAACACAATCATTTACTAGTATGATGGAATTAGCCTTCAGACATCCAATGTTTACATTCAGAAGGTAGATATAAAGAATCATTTACTAGTATGATTAAAAAGTAGTCTTCTGACATCAAAAGTCAACATTTAGAAGGTAGATAAAGAGAATCATTTATTAGAATGATGGAAGTAGTCAGCTGGAAACATAACTTATCTCAAACAATATCATTTCACACAAACAATGCAGTGATATGGGAAGCAAAGAAGACAACAGAAGAAAAGCAGCGGACTGATGGGTAAGTAAACTTTAAGTTTAGTCATTATGTGTGTCCTTGTTCGTTTGTTTTGTTCGGCTCTATTAGGGCAACAAAATTAAATATCCCCCGTGGATAAAAGGTAGATAGAACCAAACATTTTAAAACATCCTAACAAAAAGTAATGGAAAAAAATAACATTATAATATAACATAAAGCTAACTTTAAAAATAAGAAGACAACACATTAAGGAAAAAAAATGTAAAGACAGAATGCTCGACTAGTGAATCACTATTACCAATTGTAGATCACATTCTTACGATGTGGTTAGCAATTTGTCTGATATGTATTCTGTCCTTTTAAACTCACTTATGTGAAGTTAACAAGTATCATGAATTGTTATCTACTGTGATGTTAACAAGTATTATGAATGGATATCTTTTGTGAAGCGATAAAATTAGTAATTTTTAGGAACATCTCTACTTGCTTCAGCCAAGAATAAACTAAATTAATTCCAATTGTTGCACCCTTAAGGAGGCTTCTTATGGTCCTGAAATATTTAAAGTGCACAGACAACGTATGAAAATTCAAAAATACAAGAAGACGTTTTAGCACAACATCTTGTTTTAGGTATGGAAAGTTTGACACATAATACTAAAGTTATGGCTAAGATGCACGTTTTTTGTTTTTTTTTTAAAACACGTTAAAAAATGGGGAGCGGTGTAGTCAAATTAAAAATAAAATGCTACAACTCTAGTTTCTGTAATTGATTATTGCAAGGGTTAATTAGGTTCTATGTTATTGTTGTCGTAATGGTAGTTTTCTTATGGTTATCATCCCACATATGATGTTGTGTTTCTGTACTTCGCGTCAGTGCTACGAGCTACCTTGATCTATTTACACTTAATGGGTCTAAGAATCTGCTGACATCTCGTTCAAAAAAGCTAAGACTTCAGGACAAGGTCGTTGATAACAATACTGATCTCTGTCACCATATAAGCATCTGATGTCAAGTCAAGGTTGGTGATAACTATAAGGATCTCACTCACTATATAAGCATCTGATGTCAAGTCAAGTTTGGTGATAACTATAAGGATCTCAGTCACCATATAAGCATCTGATGTCAAGTCAAGTTTGGTGATAACTATAAAGATCTCAGTCACTATATAAGCATCTGATGTCAAGTCAAGCTTGGTGATAACTATAAGGATCTCAGTCACTATATAAGCATCTGATGTCAGGACAAGATCGGTGATAATAACAATGATCGTTATCAAGATAATATAAGTTACTAACATCACAAGGCTAGAGATGAAACATCATGTAACACGATAATTACCACATTCACATTCGAGAATTTCTAAGAGTACATCTTGCACCACATCAGGTACCACACAATGGAAACTATCAATGCTAGCTACATGCTCCACATCAGGTGCCACACACACTCCAGACTGTCCATGATAGCATCATGCTCTCTATCAGGTGCGACACACACATAAGACTGTCCATGATAGCATCATGCTCTCTATCAGGTACCACACAATGGAAACTGTCAATGCTAGCAACATGCTCCACATCAGGTACCACACAATGGAAACTATCAATGTTAGCTACATGCTCCACATCAGGTACCACACAATGGAAACTATCAATGTTAGCTACATGCTCCACATCAGGTACCACACAATGGAAACTATCAATGCTAGCAACATGCTCCACATCAGATACCACACAATGGAAACTATCAATGTTAGCAACATGCTCCACATCAGGTACCACACAATGGAAACTATCAATGCTAGCAACATGCTCCACATCAGGTGCCACACACGCTCCAGACTGTCCATGATAGCATCATGCTTTACATCAGATACCCCACACTGTGGAGACTATCCATGATAGCTACATGCTCCACATCAGGTGCCACACACGCTCAAGACTGTCTATGATAGCATCATACACAACAATATGTACCACACACACTGGAGACTGTCCATGATAGCATCATGCTTTACATCAGATACCCCACACAATGGAGAATATCCATGATAGCAACATGGTCCACATCAGGTGCCACACACATTCCAGAATATACATGATATCATTATGCTCCACACCAGGTATCACACACAATTGAGACTGTCCATGATAACATCATGCTCCAAACCAGGTACCACACACAATTGACACTGTCCATGATAACATTATTCTCCACACCAGGTACCACACACAATTGAGAGTGTCCATGATAACATCATGCTCCACACCAGGTACCACACACAATTTAGACTGTCCATGATAACATCATGCTCCACACCAGGTACCACACACAATTGAGACTGTCCATGATAACATCATGCTCCACACCAGGTACCACACACAATTGAGAGTGTCCATGATAACATCATGCTCTACACCAGGTACCACACACAATTTAGACTGTCCATGATAACATCATGCTCCACACCAAGTACGACACACATTGGAGACTCTCCATGATAACATCATGCTCCACACCAGGTACCACACACAATTGGAGACTGTCCATGATAACATCATGCTCCACACCAGGTACCACACACTGAAATTACCCTGATTTCAAAATAAATACTAAACAATGCGGCAATCGACCAAATGTGGGAACATGTTTGTATCGAGAAAGAGAAAGACGCATCCAGTCACTGCTTGACATAATTTCTCACTGGAGTTCTGACTCTGAATTGATCACGAAAATAGTTTGAATATTGGCAACATCATTAGTATTTTTTTTATTACTTTGCGACTCATAATTTTGTTGTCATCAAGTAAATTCTCATTTAAATGGGTTTTGTTAAAAAGATTCTTTAGACTAAATCTATGTCCCAAAAATGTAATTATGTTATTATAAATTCTATATGATGTCGTCATTTAATTTAATAAATATACATGCACCCAAAGACAGCGTTTAAATGATTTTATTAAACTGTTATGCCACATTGATTGAGTCAAGAATTAGTAGGGGTATTATGATTGTGATATAATACATTGATTGAGTTTAGACATACAAGTGATTTAATTAATGTGTTATACCATATGAATTGAGTCAGAATTAGTAGTGGTATATTGAATGTGTTATACTATATTGATTGAGTAAAAAATTGGAAGTGATTTAATGAATGTGTCAAATATATTGATTGAATATTGTTATTTAATGACAGGTTACACTATATTTTTTTAGTCAGGGATTATAAGTGATGTATTTTATTATTTATATTTTATTCCTAAAGTCAGCTTAGCTCAAAAAAGAATTATTATTATCTATTAAATGACCACACTCGATTTAGATGTCCCCGCTAGTAATGTGCATGGGGATATGTCTCCCCGCTATTAATGTGCATGGGGATGTGTCTCCTCTGGTTCACACTTTAGCTAAGCCTCAGGCGACGGTCACTGCTTCTTAGGTGGGTACATTTTAAGGACTTGAAATATAATTACTTCTATGACATCTATTGATATATACAGGCATATTTGGACGACGGAGGATTTCCGTGGTACGTTTGTATAATGTGGTGTGTGTGTGTGAGAGAGAGAGAGAGAGAGAGACAGAGAGAGTATTTTCGCGGTTAATCGCTACAGATAGTAACGAATTCGAGACGACAAGTGTTCTCGCACTTTAAGACAAATGAGACAGAAGGACGTATGTTTCGTTAAACTTTATGAATTAATGCATACATTTAAAAATTCAAAGTTTCTTATCAGTGAGAGAGTGACACAAATTGTTTCAAATAAGTTGTCTTCGTAAATCGATTGCTAAGAATAATTTTCAATAGGATATTGTATTTACATTCGCAGATAGTTACATTTGAGTGTAGCTGTAATACCGAGGTTAACAAGAAATATTCCGCAGTATGGCACTGAAAATTTTGTTTGCATTGCGCAGAACTTTGCTGAGAAATAAGATGACGCAAATTAAATGGAAATAAGGCAAGTAAGTCGTCGCTAACAAAAGTACGGACAAGTCGGACGACGAGTGAAAAGTACAGACACATACGGACGCACAAGTTAGTACAGTCAAGGGGGTCGAAAATACATATTGCCCGTACTAAATACGGACGCCTGGTAACGCTGGTAAAGTGGCTTTCGTTTTTAATTGACATTATTTTAAGAGATATCATGGTTCATAAATAAAACGTGTAAAAAGTATATTTTTTAAATGTTTCCAAATGTTAATTTTTTAAAAAGAAAGATACACATAGTATGGGTTTAGCTAACGTGTCATTGTAAACATCTTCTATAAATGAAATAACTTGTTTAAAAGCCATCAGGTGTTACAAAATAAATTAAAAATATTAATGAGGGATTTTATCTAAAGGAAACAGTATCAAAATAAAGTATATATACATTGCCCAATTTTCCGAAGAAATAAATTGTTATATGCAATTGATAATTACCTTAGCCTTCATCAAATCAATTAAAAATTGTCATTTTACATTAATTCAAAATATTTTAAACTAAATTCAAAGACTAATAATTGGAAAGCTAGTTCAGAAATACGTTTTTCATAGCTTTCTACTGGATTTTAATCGAAAATAATATAAATTAATGTAAAAAATTAGTGCGTATGGATGGGAAGTTTTTTATTATCATGATATTAAAAAGAAAAAAAGCAGATGGGAAGTTATTTAAATAAATATAAGTTAAATATTTTCCAAAAATATAGAGCATGTTGTCCACTTACAAGTTATAATAAAAACCAATCCTACTTTAAAACTCATGCTTTTCCAAAGAAAGGTAATGGTAAAACAGATTGTAAATGTTTAATAATGAACTAATTATTAAAAGTGTACATCCTTAATGGTATGTAAATGTTATTTTAAAAAATGTCATAAAAGTCTTTAAGCTTGTGAAATTGCCACAGAACAAAAAAAAACAATAAACATAGAGAAATATGAGAACAAGTGGAGGAAGACGCGAGCGGCCAGTACGATATTTATAATCGAATACTACAACAAGATTAACTTTAAATATACGGATCATCTAAGATATGGAGCCTCGCATGATTACAAGTTGTGGCTAATGGATCTAAAACAAAAGGCTAAGATAGAACCCTTGGGCTGATGATTCTAGCTTCTCAACCCCGAGAAAGCTGCCACTAGGAAACCATTTTGTTCCAGCTACTTCGCAAATTGTTTGCGGGGTGGCAACCTAATGTAGAAACTCTCTTTTTGGGCGTTCGTCGCTTCAACGGGATTAGTTTTGGGAAGATATCGGGACGTACAATTACCAACCCGTCTCCTAGGCAATTCCATCGTGTGCACTGTGTCTATGCACTGTTTCAGACGGACCGGGTGTCTTTTCGTTGTGGCGGCCTCCAGCGGAACCCGATAGAGCAGACTAGGGTCGGGGCTGTCCTGGCAATGGGGCATTCTCCAACGTGACGCTTCGCGGCCCGATACTCAAGCTTAGGAATGGTGCATTTGGGAAGGCATAAAGAGCATTAGCTCGACGGCCTGCTGATGCCATTTCTTAAAAGGATCTGTAGATATTACCCTAGCAATTTTTTTTTAGTTTTCCATAATGGTACAACCAGTTACCTTCGTTCTAAATAATGTTTACATAGTTCTTATCCATAAGATGACAATTCTTCAGATCCATAAGACGATCTAATGTCAGACCCACAATCATACCAAGTGTCAGATCCATAACCATACCCGGTGTTTAAACATAGTGTTTAATTCATCACAATTTTATTTTCAGGAAGCAAAGTTAAATAATTCAAATGAGTCTCAGATAAAAAATTGTTTTCCCGTTTTCAACCGATCATTTAGTAAATAAAAATAGGGATTACAATCATTTAACAGCATTGATTTAACAAATAGTTAAATTCAGATCATTGAATTTAGTATCACATGGTAAATGTTGTTAAATCATAAAGTTTACTTATTGACGTCATACATTATGCCAATTATTTTGAATGCGGAGATTGTCTTGGGCGTATGCATTGTGTTCCTTTTTTTTAAAATTATTGATAAACTAACTTCACCACCATTAAACAAAAATTAAAATATTTTTTTTAATGAAATGTATATTATATATGTATCATCTGAAATTATAAATAGAGAATTAACATTTTAAAGTCTATATCGTCTTCGAATGCCAGGCACTGCAGTGGCTGCCTTTATAAAGTTCCTGATGGTTGTTGTACTTTACTACGGCACATCTCTCGAAATAGTTTGTAATGGTTTCACTAGTGCTCACATGTATGTTTCTAATGCATTTTTCTCTTTGATGTTAAAAAGAGTACATGAATCTCCTTATTCCAGGTCCTAATTAATTGAGAACTTTTCTCTCCCTGTACTTTGCTTCTACTTTTGGAGTTAGCCATCGTTATATACATGAGACGTATATCATAAGCTCTTTTGTAGTCCACATATAGTTAGTGTATGTTGATGTTTTATTCATAATGTTTCCCCAGGAGACATCTAATAGTAACATTCTAAAATACTAAAATACCATGTTTACACATAGTCTAAAAGAGACAGTGAATTAAAATATAAAACAATATGCACCACTGCATTTTTAATTATGTTTTACTAAGGGAACACTTACACTCGCTTTTGCTCAAGACTCTTTGTTTCCTCAATATATGTTTCTCATACATGACGTCAATCAATGTGACTTGACAGTGTTGAATAAAGTTTTGAGTCAACAAAAAAAAAAAATTGGGTGCACAACAGTTGTTTTGTTCAGGTACTAGGCGCCATAGTTCCTCTCCCAACGCTTGGAAACGTATCTCCACTAATCAAATACTCTTATCAAAACATGTGATTAGCGATGTAATCACATTATATGAAACGTGATCCGCCAATTATGCATGCGACAGAAAGAAAGAGACACAGAAAGATACATAAAGAAATAAATAATAAAAATAATAATAAAGTTCATTTCAAAAACACGCTTCATCCCCAAAGGCTCGAAGTGCGGTACAAAGTCAATAAAAAACAAATCCATAATTTACCACATTTAAAACAAACGCAACACTACAAAAACTAATTACAAGCATACAATCTCAAAGTCTTTCTAGCCATTTCAACCCGAGCAATACAGCAACACATGGAAAATAAGGTAGACAATCATCCCAGAAGGTATTTGCGAAATAGATGTGTCTTTAGATCGGTTTTAAAGGACTCCAGTGTCTGGTTGTTTCTAAGATCGACAGGAAGGGCGTTCCAAATTGTTGGACCAGCAAATGCGAAAGTGCGCTTTCCATAAGTCTCAAGGCAAACACGTGGTGTCGAGAGTTTGCCACTATCGGATGAGCGGAGCTCTCTACAGGGTACATAAGGCGTCAGCAGCTCTTTCAGATAGGACGGCGCCAGGTCATGTAAGCAGCGGTAGCACAAAGTTGCGATTTTGTACTCTATGCGAGCACGCACCGGCAGCCAATGCAACTCTCTCAGAAGGGTTTTTGCATGGTCAAACTTGCGTTTGCGGAGAACAATGCGAGCCGCATTATTCTGTGCTATTTGAATTTTATCCAGGAGCGTAGCTGGAAGACCCACCATAAGAGCATTGCAATAGTCAATGCGTGATAGCACAAATGCAGGCATCAGCCTCTTTGTTGCATCAATTGTTAGGAAGGGCCTGATGTGACTAATCCTGCGCAGCTCTAGAAAAATCGCCTTGCATAGCATGTTAATATGACTTTCAAAAGTTAGTCTTCCATATAGGTAGACACCCAGGTACCGCACTGTTTGAGCTAACTCAATACGCACACCTGAGAGAGAAATGGATGTAGTGTTATTTGCAGATTTTTGCTTCTGAGCGGTCGCGATGGGGAGCAGCTCAGTCTTATCATCATTTAATTTGAGCTTGTTTATCGTCATCCAGTGCTTAACCGACTCCATTGTCTTCTGTGTCATACTGAGCAGCTGAGGGAACTGAGAAGGGATCACGGATTGATGAAGTTGTGTATCGTCCGCGTACATGTGATACAGCATGTCAAACTGCCTGATCTCTGCGCCCAGTTGCTGAATGTAAATCGTGAAAAGCACCGGGCCTAGGACCGAGCTCTGGGGTACTCCGAATTCGATATTAGATTTCTTCGAAGTCAAGCCGTTTGAAATTACTGACTGCACCCGATTAGTCAGATACGATCGGAACCAACACAGGACGGTATCAGTGAGACCGAACGTTTGTTGCAGACGCTGGAGCAGTATGCCGTGTTCGAGCGTATCGAAAGCTGCCGATAAATCGAGTAAAGACAAAATCGATACCCTGCCCTCATCACAAGACGACAGAAGGTCGTTTACGACGCGCAACAGGGCTGTCTCAGTAGAGTGATGCACCCTGTATGCTGACTGGAATGGTTCAAACAAGTTAAACTGAGTGAGGTGATCCTGGAGTTGGCGGAGAACGACTTTTTCTAAGATTTTAGAAATAAATGTTAGATTTGAGATGGGACGATAATTTTCCATCACATTTGGATCAAGATTTGATTTCTTTAATAGTGGAGTAACGATTGCCTCTTTAAAAGATGATGGAACAATACCAGTAGTTAAGAAAAAAGAGAGATATAGTGAGCGCAGGGACGATAATTTTCCATCACATTTGGATCAAGATTTGATTTCTTTAATAGTGGAGTAACGATTGCCTCTTTAAAAGATGATGGAACAATACCAGTAGTTAAGAAAAAAGAGAGATATAGTGAGCGCAATAATGAGGCATATGTCACATAGAGAGCATAAGATTGAAAGATCGACCCTGATGGGAAGGAATGTAAATGAGAGAAAGAAATTGAGAGATATGAATCTAGAAAGAGATATAGTGATAAAGATATACATATTCAGGAAGAGGTAGAGATAGAGAAAGCCGGATAGAGATATAGAGATTGATATGGAAAGACTAATAGACAGACAGATATGTACATTGATTGAGAGAGAAAAAGAGAGATGGATGGATAGAGATAGAAATGTTCCAGCAGACTGGAGAACAGCGCAAGTCACTCCAATCTACAAGAAAGCTGAGCATTCCGACCCTGCCAACTATCGTCCAATATCCCTCAACAGCGAGGTCTGCAAACTGTTGGAGCACATAATCGTAAGCACAGTCATGATAGCATCTTGAAGCCAAAATATATAAATGACTGTCAACATGGTTACCGAATCAATAGATCATGTGAGAC
>CAXITT010001612.1:12078-25966 GCA_964033795.1 Lymnaea stagnalis
GGGGGGGGGGGGGGGGGGGGGGGGGGGGGGGGGGGGGGGGGGGGGGGGGGGGGGGGGGGGGGGGGGGGGGGGGGGGGGGGGGGGGGGGGGGGGGGATTGGTTGTTATTTGTTCCAATTTTTTATAAATTTTGAAAATTTGTTGGAAAACTATTTTACATCATTTGACAACTGCATTGTATCTCCTAATTCGATCCGAAGTCGTTTCCGGCGGATAGGCTGACGTCAAGAAGCAACCGATTTTTAAATAAACAAAAAAAAAACAACAGAAAACCATATAAACAACTTAAATTCAAATGATTGGTTTCAGAGGGTCAGACCTTAAGTTGGATCATTGCATCGTGTAAGTCCATTTTATACGTACATTAAATACAGGTGGCAGGATCATGAAAGTTTCGTCTTAGATACACCTGTCTAATGACGTGTCGGGTCTGGGGGTAGTGTTACTGCAGCAGTGAGGTCAGGCGCGGTGAACATTGGCTTGACAGGGTTACGTTATGGACCAGAATCGAGCTGCCCGTCTACACCAAACGGCCCCACGCGGACCAGGATAAAACCACCAAAGCCTGCCACTAACAAGTAAACAAGACATCCTCAAACAATCTCTGATGGTCGTGGTAAGCAGATGTTGAACGTCTCATTACGATGAATCATTGATGTTGTATGGTGGGTGGAGGCGACGGCTGGTGTGGGGTGGGGGTGGTTGGGTGGGGCATGTTAGTAATTTGACCTTATTTTCACTTTATGAATGTAAATAACATGAAAAGCTAAACATAATCGGATACTATATTCGATGCCTCCCCCCGGGCCACCCACACACACACACAAACACACACACACTTACTTCACATAGCTTCCATCGTAAACAGTGCCAAAGTGCTCATTCAGTTTTCATAGGCTTGGATAAGATATAAATATTATTTAGTTTAATCGTTTACCCTCTCAAAAATTCTCAAACAACCCTAATTTCGAAATCTTGCAGGGCATGCCAAAAGACAAGTCAAATGTGGTATTTAGATGTGTCACTCGGAGGTAGCTGGGCGTGTCCCTCGGAGGTAGCTGGGCGTGTCACTCGGAGGTAGCTGGGCGTGATACTCGGTGGTAGCTGGGCGTGTCACTCGGAGGTAGCTGGGCGTGTCACTCGGAGGTGGCTGGGTGTGTCACTCGTAGGTTGCTGGGTGTGTCACTCAGAGGTAGCTGGGTGTGTCACTCGTAGGTGGCTGGGTGTGTCACTCGGAGGTAGCTGGGCGTGTCACTCGGAGGTGGCTGGGTGTGTCACTCGGAGGTGGCTGGGTGTGTCACTCAGAGGTAGCTGGGACGTGGGTGGCTGGGTGTGTCACTCGTAGGTGGCTGGGTGTGTCACTCGGAGGTAGCTGGGCGTGTCCCTCGGAGGCAGCTGGGCGTGTCACTCGGAGTTAGCTGGGCGTGTCACTCGGAGGTGGCGGGGTGTGTCACTCGGAGGTGGCTGGGTGTGTCACTCGGAGGCAGCTGGGCGTGTCACACAGAGCATGTCCCAATAAAAGGCAGCGGATACAATTTTCAGTGCGCGCATTTGTGACGTCAAACCATTCAATGCAACTATCGATCTTCTCGGCCACCCACAGTAACTACAACCTATTTGCACATATTCGATTACTCAATGTGTGTGTTATGTACTCTACGATTACACTTTTCTATAAATAGACGCTTGCAACACTACATCAGCCTGAAATCTAAGACTCCATCCGGTTGATGGGTACGTTCAACTTCAGCAATCCCTCAGCTCTAGAGCGGGTGCACCGACATTAAATGTGGAATGGAACCAAAAGCACCAACAACAAAAAAAGTAAAATGCTCATCTGCAAAACGAATCGGGATGAGAGGTTCCAGCAAGAATCGATTGTTGGAATTAGTGAGCAATTTACAGTTATAAAGAGTCGCCGGCGCCTGAAGGAGGCCGTAATCGATTATTTATGGAGCGCTTGATTGAATGTTAAGGCTGTAGGAGACTCAATGAATGACGACATTCGTGCATAAACCCGACAATGCAACTTTGGAAGGAACCTCCCCCGGTCTCGTGGGCGCACGTGCAGGCATGCATGGCAGCGCGCCGCAGCCACGCTTCCTGTACTTAAAATAGTAGACGACCTGAGGTTGCTGTTTCCCCTCCCCCCCCCCAAACCTCCCCCGGGGGGGTCACACCGCCACTGTCACATAAACACATACGCCAAGACAGTACAAGTAACATTGGAACAAAAAATTAAAATAGTAGACGACCTGAGGTTTCTTTTTCCCCTCCCCCCCCCCCCAAACCTCCCCCGGGGGGGTCACACCGCCACTGTCACATAAACACATACGCCAAGACAGTACAAGTACACTTGGAACAAAAACACATACACTGACCAGGAGCCATACTGACACGCCCATTCAGAGATCGACCTCCGTGCTAAATAGCGTCGCCGAAACAATGGCGCGCCACGAAGGAGGAAAAAGATAACAAGAGTGTGCCGCTACGCTTCAACGACTTTTAGCTGGAGGTGAAGTTCTAAAAGTTTTTTTTGGTTTGCTTCGCTAGAAGTAGAAGGACGGGTGGATTTGAAATGGCAGGGAATCTCAAACTAGTGAAATGCGGGGTGAATGATGGGATCAGAATGACTTTTTTTTTTTAAAATGATTCTCAAGAAGTATTTGTGTGACGAACTGAAATAAGAGACACTCTTGTTATAGTGTGCTGCAGTGTTAGGACCATTGACATTGTCCTCTTGCAGTCCTTGAGCCATTGACATTGTCCTCTTGCAGTCCTTGAGCCATTGACAATCTCCTTTTGCAGTGCCACAGTCATTGACATGTCCTTTTGCAGTGCTGGAGACAGGGAAATTGTCATTTTGCACTGCTAGAGCCATTGACATTGTCCTTTTGCAGTGATAGAGCCAGTGATATTGTCCTTTTGCAGTGATGGAGCCAGTGATATTGTCCTTTTGCAGTCCTTAGGCTGTGACATCAACTTTGTTCCACCGTGTCCCTTAACTCTGCTTGACTTTGATCATTTCGGATTACTGCGATATCGCCAAGCTAAAAATTGATTCGATTTTTTTAAAACAGTTTCGATTTCACAAACAGGCATGTACGATATTTAGGCAGATATATGATGCCATGGGAACTTCACACACAGGCGTGTATGATATATGGGCAGATATATGATGACATTGGGACTTCACACACAGGCGTGTATATTATATAAGCAAATCTACGATGACATGGTGACTTCACACACTGGCGTGTATGATATATAGGCAGATATATGATGACATGGGGACTTCACACACAGGCTAGTATGATATATAGGCAGATATATGATGACATGGGGACTTCACACACAGGCGTGTATGATATATAAGCAAATCTACGATGACATGGGGACTTCACACACAGGCGTGTATGATATATAGGCAGATATATGATGACATGGGAACTTCACACACAGGCGTGTATGATATATAGGCAGATCTATGTTGACATGGGCAGTAAATCAACGAAAATAACTTTCAAATGTGTTCCAACTACTGGATTTTGACAGGGATCCATTATTCAATCTGAAATTATTAAAGACATTAACTTATTATTTATATCTCGTCTCCAGGTTGGGGGGGGGAGGGGGCTTGGGGGGTGGAAGGTTTGATCGATCCTAAACAGACTTGACAATACCAGACGTCATCAGTAATCCAATCACAACATTCTTTATATTATCTCTTGAGAATGTGTTCCTTTCTTTTATTTCACCAACAAATCGTTTGACCTGGTGTCCCACCCCCGCTCCCCCCACCCCACTATATTTTTACTCTCATCAATTTCTCGTCTCTCTACTTATCTTTCCCAAACACGTTTTCCTGGCTACTTCAAATGATCTCATCCTCTCCCCCTGTCAGAATCACTTTCAACAACTTTCATGGCCCAGGGGGAGGGGGTGGTGCGGGGGGAATGGACATCAGATGGCTTCGATCACGATGACCCTGAGAAGCACATATTTTTCAATATCAAAATATGCCATTGGTGGCAAGGTGACAGAGTTAAGTTTTGGAATCAGTAAGAGAGTCCGTTCATGGACCACCAAAAAATGCTAGAATCCCAATATCTATTTACATCTCTAATTAAATTCTGTGGGTAATGTTGTGCTTACATATTTACGCCTAACCTTACATTGCATAGACATGTGCATCTCCTTTTCTTTGTACAAATATTTGCGCCTTCCGCTTTCTGTATGAAGCATGTCCACCTTCCCTTATATTGTACACACGTACGCCTTCCCTAACTCTGTACACACGTACGCCTTCCCTTACATTGTACACACACAAGTACGCCATCCCTTACCCTGTGCACAGTACGCCTTCAAATACCTTGCACACACGTACGCCTTCAATTACATTGTACACACGTTCGTTTTCCCTTACCCTGTACACACATACGCCTTCCTTACCCTGTACACACGTACGCCTTTCCTTACCTTGTAAACACGTACGCCTTCCCGTACCTTGTACACACGTTCGCCTTCCCTTACCTTGTAAACACGTACGCCTTTCCTTACTCTGTACACACGTTCGCCTTCCCTTACCTTGTACACATTTACGCCTTCCATTACACTGTACGTCACATGTGCGCCTTCCATTACCCTGTACACACATGTACGCCTTCTATTACATTCTACACACATAAACCCTTTACCTTGTTCATTTTGTTTCTCATTAAAACACTCGCTCACAGCTTTTATTAGCAAGCTCTGAATCAGAACAAGGCTTTAATTATCTACACATTGATTGCTTCTCTTAACAAACCCATTTAAAAAATTAAAAAAAAACTCAACAACCTTTCCTTTCTGATCACGGTGTCCTCGCCATACATTCCTGCTACGCGTGCAATCAAAGCGTGCGACAATGTTGTTTACGCGTTGATCTGAGACAACATCTGAGACAACATCTGAGACAACATCTGAGACAACATCTGAGACAACATCGCCTTCATACGAGAAGTAGACGTATTCTGATTTTATACAGATCTCAAAAAAATCTAGATTGATGGACTTGCACCTTGTTCCAAAAATAAAATGTGCTACCAGTTCAATTGAATGGAAATGACAACCGCGTAATGATTGGACAAATTAATTTATAAATAGATTAACATGCCCCCCCCCCAATTTCCCCCCCCCCCACCATGGCTATACTTGGTCACGTGTACTGTCTAACTAAAATGAGTGCTACCAGTTCAATTGAATGGAAATGACAACCGCGTAATGATTGGCCAAATTAATTTATAAATAGATTAACATGCCCCCCCCCCCAATTTCCCCCCCCCACCATGGCTATACTTGGTCACGTGTACTGTCTAACTAAAATGTAATATATCGCGCCCATTTAATGAAATGTGTGGTGGCGTAGCTAGGGTCGGCGCCTTCCGGGGCGGGCCAAGAAGCTCTTTGTCGCCCCCTTCGAAGACCAAATTCTGCAGTTGGCCAAAAATGCCTCCCTTGAATATAAAGAAAAGAGTGCACCCCGGAGTGGTCCGCCCCCTCACCAACCCTCCCCACCCCGTGTTACGCCACTGAAACCGTTTCATCATAAACAATATGCGCCATCAGATGTACTCGTGCAGTCCGTACGTTTGATTGAGCTAATTGTGGAGAGAAAATTGTCAACTTTTTTTTTTTTAAGGAGATCTAAATAATTATTGATATTAATTGAGATAGATGTCTATTTGTATCCTTTTTCGGTTTTAACGACCAAATGGGGGTCAGGCTTTAAACAAGTCAAAAAGGAGGCGGTAACTCTAGATCCTGGAAGCAGGAAATTATCCGATTATGCGAGCTTGACGTCCATTTTAAATTGGATGAAAATCGTTTCTCTTCTTTGGGACTTCCGGAATTCGCCTATAAGTTCAAGGGCGTCAAAAGAAGAGTCTAGGCGTCTGAACACAGACTTTGTGTTGTTCTTTGAAGTCATTGTGTCGCTTTCATTTGAAATGTTTTGTCCTTTTCAATATTTCTTAAAGATTCGGTGCTAACATTTTTTTTTAAAAACTATATTTATATGATTACTTCTAACACCAAAGCATTCGTTCTCAGTTTGAATATATTCTGGGATGGCGTATTGAGTAATAAGGGTGTATGTTCGTTTTAAAGGAAACAACGGGGCTGCCCCCCCCCCTTTCCTTGTTTTTTAGCGCTTCGTGTCTGGGTACGGGGGGGGGACATCACATCTTGTTGGTGAAATAGAGGGGAATGGGTAAAAATGGTTTGGGAAACACTGGCCTTATGTTTAACAGTTGCAAATATAATTGGTTTTCATGTAACGTTTCTGTATATAAATGATGGATAATGTAAGAGTAATTATTGTTAAAGTTATCGTCTTTTTTTTTTCTTTACAAAAATATATATTGCGGCACTTCCCAAGAGTCCAAGACAATCGAACAATTGTAGTCATCAAAGGGCATTAGATAACAATAGAGTAGACAGAAACAGTAATGAAACGTTTAAAAAAACAACAACAACAAATTCATAGGCGATCCACCAAGAAATATTATTATTAGGAATGTCACCAAGAAGTGAGAAATATATACAGACGATTAACTGATACGATAGTTTTTACGCCTTACGAGTCCTAGTCCTCGTCAAATCCCCTCCCTTTACACCCACACACCCCGACATTACCCCCAAACTCACTTGAACCATTGAGACCCCAGCCATACTCTGCGTGGAGCACACCTAACCAGAGGCGTAGCTAAGAGGGATGGACAGATGTCCCTGGGCGCCAGCAGAGTGAGGGGCGTTAAAATGTGCTTTGATATTATTTTATTGATTGAAAATAATGGGTTTGAGAGTTGAAAAAAGAAAAGGGGGCGCTTTAAAATGAATCTTGTCCTCGGGCGCCAAACACTCTAGGTACGCCTCTGCACCTAACATATCGTGTACTTAGAACCACTGGTGACAATAGTTTGCCCAACTTTGCGTGTACTTAGAACCATTGCCCATGCTAGTACTTCCTCTCATAGCGAGTACTTGAACCAATGAGCTTACCCACACAGTGCCAGGAGCACACCCAACATAGCATGTACTTGAACCAATGAGCTTACCCACACAGTGCCAGGAGCACACCCAACGTAGCATGTACTTGAACCAATGAGCTTACCCACACAGTGCCAGGAGCACACCAAACATCACATGTACTTGAACCAATGAGCTTACCCACACAGTGTCAGGAGCACACCCAACATCACGTGTAATCAGGGAGAAAATCAATGGCGGTTCTACAGGGTTGCCCAACGGTCGATGACACAAATATAACGGACAGCCACCAACACCCCCCCTCCCTTACTCACACGCACACAGGCGTCCCGTACGGCTAACTCAAATGCTACACGCACGCTGCAACTTCCCTCCAGAGAATAAAAGATCTACAGTTTGTTTGAAGACCAGTGCAGAACAATTAGGAAAGACGTCCTTGTATGCTAAATGGCATCCTCGGAATAGTTCTGACATTTATGTTCAGCAGACACCTCCACCACCCTTACCTCGCTAAAGAAAATCTCTAAACCTTTGGCGTAACGGGCTTTGAAAAAAAAAGGGAGGGGGGGGGGGGGGGGTATAAGACACTGAAAGAGCAAATGAAGCATAGAAGATTAAACAAGATGATTTTTTTCCCCCTGTCTTAATAATGACGTATGCTAGCTAACCAATTGTTTCAGAACATTTTCCTCCACCCAGACCTCACCCCACTCCATGTCATTTGTACCCCACGTCATATCCCTTATCAAAGATAATTCATTATATTTTATTTTTAAAAAATGTCCTGTTCCATGTTTTTAGTTTCATTTAACACTATTATTGATAGCGGTTGATTCAGAAGTCGTCATGGTAGAATATCATAACGACCCAAGTGTCGAGCTTTGAGCTGTGGACATTTAAGAAAATTAGCTGTATTCAGACCTTATGTCTTCAAAAAGATATCCATGAGACAATTTTTTTCAAAGACAACCTGAGTGACTGGTGTCGTGGTGGGTGTCATAATTTTCTTCGATTCTTAGTCGCTAAAGATTTTTTTTCCCTGGTATTGAAGAGTATTGAAGAGAAATTGAAAATAAAAAAGTTTCAGTTAAATTGAGCCATAGTTAGCAACAAAACCTTGTTGGTCAGCAACAAAACCTTGTTGGTCAGCAACAAAACCTTGTTGGTCAGCAACAAAACCTTGTTGGTCAGCAACAGAACCTTGTTGGTCAGCAACAGAACCTTGTTGGTCAGCAACAGAACCTTGTTGGTCAGCAACAAAACCTTGTTGGTCAGCAACAAAACCTTGTTGGTCAGCAACAGAACCTTGTTGGTCAGCAACAGAACCTTGTTGGTCAGCAACAAAACCTTGTTGGTCAGCAACAGAACCTTGTTGGTCAGCAACAGAACCTTGTTGGTCAGCAACAGAACCTTGTTGGTCAGCAACAAAACCTTGTTGGTCAGCAACAGAACCTTGTTGGTCAGCAACAAAACCTTGTTGGTCAGCAACAAAACCTTGTTGGTCAGCAACAGAACCTTGTTGGTCAGCAACAGAACCTTGTTGGTCAGCAACAAAACCTTGTTGGTCAGCAACAGAACCTTGTTGGTCAGCAACAGAACCTTGTTGGTCAGCAACAAAACCTTGTTGGTCAGCAACAAAACCTTGTTGGTCAGCAACAGAACCTTGTTGGTCAGCAACAAAACCTTGTTGGTCAGCAACAGAACCTTGTTGGTCAGCAACAGAACCTTGTTGGTCGTCCCGTTTATATCGGCAGCTCAAGTTGTGCGAATGTTTCAACTTTTAATACCTTTGTTTCAACCTTTGTTTCAACCTTTGTTTCAACTTTCGTTTCAACCTTTGTTTCAACCTTTGTTTCAACTTTTGTTTCAACCTTTGTTTCAACCTTTGTTTCAACCTTTGTTTCAACTTTTGTTTCAACCTTTGTTTCAACTTTCCTTTCAACCTTTGTTTCAACCTTTGTTTCAACCTTTGTTTCAACCTTTGTTTCAACCTTTGTTTCAACTTTTGTTTCAACCTTTGTTTCAACTTTCCTTTCAACCTTTGTTTCAACCTTTGTTTCAACCTTTGTTTCAACCTTTGTTTCAACCTTTGTTTCAACTTTTGTTTCAACCTTTGTTTCAACTTTCGTTTTAACCTTTGTTTCAACCTTTGTTTCAACCTTTGTTTAAACTTTTGTTTCAACCTTTGTTTCAACTTTCGTTTTAACCTTTGTTTCAACCTTTGTTTCAACCTTTGTTTCAACTTTTGTTTCAACTTTCGTTTCAACCTTTGTTTCAACCTTTGTTTCAACTTTTGTTTCAACCTTTGTTTCAACCTTTGTTTCAACCTTTGTTTCAACTTTTGTTTCAACCTTTGTTTCAACTTTCCTTTCAACCTTTGTTTCAACCTTTGTTTCAACCTTTGTTTCAACCTTTGTTTCAACCTTTGTTTCAACTTTTGTTTCAACCTTTGTTTCAACTTTCGTTTTAACCTTTGTTTCAACCTTTGTTTCAACCTTTGTTTAAACTTTTGTTTCAACCTTTGTTTCAACTTTTGTTTCAACTGTTGTTTCAACTTTTGTTTCAAACTTTGTTTCAACCTTTGTTTCAACTTTTGTTTCAACCTTTGTTTCAACTTTCCTTTCAACCTTTGTTTCAACCTTTGTTTCAACCTTTGTTTCAACCTTTGTTTCAACCTTTGTTTCAACTTTTGTTTCAACCTTTGTTTCAACTTTCGTTTTAACCTTTGTTTCAACCTTTGTTTCAACCTTTGTTTAAACTTTTGTTTCAACCTTTGTTTCAACTTTCGTTTTAACCTTTGTTTCAACCTTTGTTTCAACCTTTGTTTAAACTTTTGTTTCAACCTTTGTTTCAACTTTTGTTTCAACTGTTGTTTCAACTTTTGTTTCAAACTTTGTTTCAACCTTTGTTTCAACTTTTGTTTCAACCTTTGTTTCAACTTTTGTTTCAACCTTTGTTTCAACTTTTATTTCAACTTTTGTTTCAAACATTTGCATCAACTTTTGTTTCAAACTTTGTTTGCAATCAATGTGTATTTCAATTTCAGTTGTTGTTTTTTTTTTCTCCATAAGTTTCAACTCACATATTCCTACACAAACACCATTTCGGTCTAGACTCAATCTTACGTTAGTTTCAACTCACACTTCACTCTTTCCTACACCAACACCACTTTGGTCTAGACTCTAGACTCAATCTTATGTCAGTTTCCACTCGCACCTTGCTACACCCATCCTACGCACATTTTAACGTATGCACACAGCTCACACAAAACGCTCTCAGGATGTTCTCTCACGCATGCATCATACCCCCCACTCCACACACCACACTCCACACGCCATGAGTATTCATCCAACACTGTCCATCGAAGCCACACAACCCACATACCACAGTTTCTCGAGTTTATGTGACTTTTTTTTTTTTTTACACAACAAACCTTCCAAGATTCGTACTTGAATTCCTCTCTCTCGCTCTCTCTCTTTTCCCTTTACGTAACGCACTATCAAGATGTCCCGGTTGTTCATCTATTGAAGAGCCCGAGGCTCAAATCGAAAGTAGAGAGTAAAAAATGACCCACTGAAGCTAATGAGTCGTGGGGAATAAACGAATCAAAGCGCTGGATTGGATGCTGGCCTCCTAAAGGTTAACGACGATCGATTCTCACTCAAAGGAGGGCGCTGTGTGTCTTTTAGAAGAAAAAATTTGAGCGAAAGTTGAGTTGTGTCAAGGTATCAAAAAAGGAGAGGGCTGAGTTGTGACAAGGTATCAAAAGGGACAGGGCTGATTTGTGTAAAGGTATCGAAAAGGACAGGGCTGAGTTGTGTCAAGGTATCAAAAGGGACAGTGCTGATTTGTGTAAAGGTATCGAAAAGGACAGGACTGAGTTGTGTCAAGGTATCGAAAAGTACGGGGCTGAGTTGTGTAAAGGTATCAAAAAGGACAAGGCTGAGTTGGCAAGGTATTAAAAAGAGAAGAGCTGACTTGCGTCAAGGTATCGAAAAGTACAGGGCTGAGTTGTGTCAAGGTATCAAAAGGGACAAGGCTGATTTGTGTAAAGGTATCGAAAAGGACAGGGCTGAGTTGTGTCAAGGTATCAAAAGGGACAAGGCTGATTTGTGTAAAGGTATCGAAAAGGACAGGACTGAGTTGTGTCAAGGTATCGAAAAGTACGGGGCTGAGTTGTGTCAAGGTATCAAAAAGGACAAGGCTGAGTTGGCAAGGTATTAAAAAGAGAAGAGCTGACTTGCGTCAAGGTATCGAAAAGTACAGGGCTGAGTTGTGTCAAGGTATCAAAAAGGACAAGGCTGAGTTGTGTCAAGGTATCGAAAAGTACAGGGTTGAGTTGTGTCAAGGTTTTAAAAAGGACGGGGCTGAGTTGTGTCAGGTATTTAAAAAGGAAAGGGCTGACTTGTGTCAGAGTATCGAAAAGGGCAGGGCTGAGTTATGTCAGGGTATTTAAAAGGACCGGGCTCAGTTGTGTCAGGGTATCGAAAAGTAAAGGGCTGAGTTGTGTCAGGGTATTTAAATGGACCGGGCTGAGTTGTCTCAGGGTTTTAAAAAGGACCGGGCTGAGTTGTGTCAGGCTATCGAAAAGGGCTGAGTTGTGTCAGGTTATCAAAAAAGACAGAGCTGAGTTGTGTCAGTGTATCAAAAAGGACAGGGCTGAGTTGTGTCAGGGTATCGAAAAGGGCAGGGCTGAGTTGTGTCAGGGTATCGAAAAGGCCAGGGCTGAGTTGTGTCAAGGTATCAAAAAGGACAGGGCTGAGTTGTGTCAAGGTATTAAAAAAGGAAAGGGCTGACTTGTGTCAAGGTATCGAAAAGTACAGGGCTGAGTTGTGTCAATGTATCAAAAAGGACAGGGCTGAGTGGTGACAAGGTATCAAAAAGGCCAGGGCTGAGTTGTGTCAGGGTATCGAAACGGGCAGGGCTGAGTTATGTCAGCGTATTTAAAAGGACCGGGCTGAGTTGTGTCAGGGTATCGAAAAGGACAGGGCTGAGTTGTGTCAGGGTAATTAAGAGGACCGGGCTGAGTTGTGTCAGGGTTTTAAAAAGGACCGGCTGAGTTGTGTCAGGGTATCGAAAAGGCCAAGGCTGAGTTGTGTCAGGGTATCAAAAAGGCCATGGCTGATTTGTGTCAGGGTATCCAAAAGGACAGGGCTTCGTGTCGAATTCTTTGTGCACAGGAACATCTGTTAAAAAGTCAACTTGTATTCAACTCCTTCTAGATTTAGAAAGTATCCTTAATAATGATAATTTGCTGACCTTCACCTTTTGTATCCCTTTCCAGTGGATATGTTTTCATGAATCAGTCACAGAACCCTGTTCAATTTACTAGATTCCCCTCTTATGCACAAATTGTATATTTGAACATTTAATTGGTTTTTTGAGACGATTTTCTTATTTGAAAGCAGTTAATGACGAAGTTAAGCTCTTACGGCTGTAAGAGAAATTGATATCGTTATAACTTTACTTCCTAATGTTATACATGACCAGTGTTATACACGACCAAAGTTTTAGACGAACAATGTTTTACATTACCAAAACAACTCCTCAAAATACTGTCTTGTTTTTATGGGTTTTTTTAGATGATTCTTTCCTGTGGTCAAGTTGATAAGCATTCGTTTTTCAGTGATTAAAAAGAGGAGACGATGTTAAGAAATAGTAGAACAGTGTATGTTGGAACTTGAATCGTATTTCAGGACAATAAGAGAAGAAATGTTCTGGCTAAGAGCCTTCCTCAGCAGACAGGACAAATGAAAATACGATTTAAAAAAAATTGAAACTAGAATCTGTCTTATCTTATCTTATATTTCTTATTCCATCTGGGTTATCTATCTGATATGTCTTATCTTATATATCTTATCTTATCTGCCTTATCTTGTATAACTTATCTCATCGTAATATTTTGTTTTATCTTATATATCTTGTAACATATGTTAACTGTCCTATGTTATATATCTTATGTATAAATCTTATCTCATCTTATCTTATCTATCTTATCTTATCATATCTTATCTTATCATATCTTATCTGTCTTAACTTATATAACTTATTTTATCTTATTATTTATCTTATCTTATATATCTTATGTATCATATTTATTTATTTATTTATTTAGGCATTTTATATAGCGCTTACCATAAAGCTCTAAGCGCTTTAGAATTATGAAAAACATGTAAAATACGTAAAATAAAAATGAGACACTAGGATAGTAACTACTATACTATAGAAACAATGAAAATGGCTATAAAACGAGGACACTTTGACACGTTTTGGCCTATACTACAGGATCAACCCGAGACAGAAAATGAGGCAGGGCAAGGAGGGTGCATCACAGCTCATATCTTATCTGTATTATCGTATCGTATATAGCTTATCTTATACATCTTAGCTCATCTTATCTTATAAATCTTATCTTATCGTATCTATCTTATCCTATCTTATATATCTTATCGTATATGTCATATCTTTTCTTACGTGTTGTTTTCTTATATTTCTTATTTTATCTATCTTATAGTATGCACATATCATTTGAAGGATTGGGACACACCACTAGACATTCTACTTAGTGCTTTGCGAATCTACTATGACGGAATCTCCATACTGGGAGATCAATCTTTTCTCAGGTGCTCGGACAGTTGATGAAGTGGTAGAGGATTTTGAGGCTCGAAACTGAAGCCTTGGCCTTTTTATTTATTTATTTTTATTTTTTTTTTAAGAACTCGCCCAACAGTGTTATCTGGATTAGGAAATCTCATAACAAAAATTGCATTCAGAAAGTTTTTAGACTCTCTTTTCTGCAGCTCCAAAATTTGGTGTTTGAGTTATAGTTTAACTACGCTCGGGTTTGGGGGGGGGGGGGG
>CAXITT010001612.1:26667-39471 GCA_964033795.1 Lymnaea stagnalis
CACGCCCCACTACCCCCCCCCTTACCACCCCCGCTTTCCCTTTTCCACCCAAGACTAGGGCTTCGTGTTTAATACATCTGAGATGTAACGCCTGTGCTGAGGTTTATAACCGAATGAGATCGCGGTTTAAAGAAAAAACTTCCTTGCAGTGACGTGCCTCTAGGTTCAGTGGAGCCGAGGGTCCGCCAAGGATATTTGGCCGCCCCATCGAAGAAAAAAAAAATCTCTGCAGATGGACGAAAATGCAGCTCCTCGTTAACTAGACAAAAAGTGCCACCCCGGGGGTTGCACCGCGCCCTCTTACTACGCGACGGCATCCTTGCTATTCTTACGACTTTTTAAATAGGTCCACAAATATCTGTGTCATCTTCAGAAGTCGCTTTGTCATCCTAAGAAATCGTTGGCTGAAAATGTAGTCTCGAGACTTTCTGATGCAAAATTTAAGATTTTCAAAATATATATATATATTTTTTTTAAGTGGTCACTTTGAAATAGAAATCTTGCAGATTTAAAATTTGAAGTTTCGGGGAATTTGGGGAAACAATTGTTAACACATGGGAGAGAGAAGTACTGCTTTACACATGGGAGAGACAAGTTCTCCTTAACACATGGGAGAGACAGGCTCTCCATAAGACGTGGGAGAGACAAGTTCTCCTTAACACATGGGAGAGACAAGTTCTCCTTAACACATGGGAGAGACAAGTTTTCCTTAACACATTGGAGAGACAAGTTGTCCTTAACACATGGGAGAGACAAGTTCTCCTTAACACATGGGAGAAACAAGTTATCCTTAACACATGGGAGAGACAAGTTCTCCTTAACACATGGGAGAGACAAGCTCTCCGATTAACATACGACCAGCGAATGATGACTGTGGAAGGAGAATAGGAAACGACCAGGAATTGTATAGACTATACCAGAATATCACGCTAGGGGCAGAAAGAAAAATGGGCTGCTTTGGGAGGGGGGACACTTAGAAAGTAAGCCTAATGAAAGGGGAGTGAAGAGGGTGTACCACCAAAACCCCAGAGGAAAACGGTTCAAAGGCAGACCTAGGCTTAGATGGATGGATGATATGGGGAAAAGACCTAAAGCAGCTAGAAATCCAAGAATGGAAAAGAAAAGCATCAGGTAGGTCTAAGTGGAAGGAAGTGGTTAGGCGGGCCAAAGTCGTACACTGGCTGTAGCGCCGCAGGGATGGATGGATGGATGGATGGATGGATGGATGGATGGATGGATGGATGGATGGATGGATGGATGGATGGATGGATGGATGGGAGTGGTAGGACCGGCCAAAGCCCTAACGTAACATAAAACAAATCTTTCCGTACTGAGCAAATATCTTTGCTTAATTAGAATAAACATATGTATGGTAATTATAGGGGGTGTCACGCAGTGGCCTACAGGGAAAATCTTTCTGAAATTTGTGCTGAGGAAATTGTAATGGGGGAGGGGGGAGAGAGAGAGAGAGACATTGCCGCCCAGGTCAATGAATAATGGAACGTATAATGAGCCGGTGAAAAACAAGATGCCTTTTATAAGAAGATTAGTCGGTTCGGGGTCAATGGCCCTCCCCCTAATCCCACTCCTGGTCTGCTCATCGCCATATTGTCATTACGAAGCGTGCCACGTTATTCCGGATCTGAAGGTCTTGTCAGAGCCGCGGTCCGTATCGCAACGCACCATCTCAGTTGTTCACGAGCGCTCTCTATGTAAACAGTAATTACAACCGTTTTAATGCAGACTGGAATACTTGAACGAGACGGTTGTTGCACCGGGACGTTAGCAGGACCCTAGTAAGGGCATTGTGGGCCCAGGGAAATGATGGGCACTGGGGCGCATTGAAGGATATGTGAGATGGGGGGAAGATGTAGGTGATGTACAGGAATCAGAATGCATGACGTAAGGGCATTGTAGGTACATAGAACTGCAAGGCACGGGGGCTTATTGAAGAATGCTTGAGACGGGGCAGTTGCAGGTGATGTACAGGAATCAGAATGCACGACGTAAGGGCATTGTAGGTACATAGAAATGCAAGGCATGGGGGCTCATTGAAGAATGCTTGAGACGGGGCAGTTGTAGGCGATGTACAGGAATCAGAATGCACGACGTAAGGGCATTGTAGGTACATAGAACTGCAAGGCACGGGGGCTCATTGAAGAATGCTTGAGACGGGGCAGTTGTAGGTGATGTACAGGAATCAGAATGCACGACGTAAGGGCATTGTAGGTACATAGAACTGCAAGGCACGGGGGCTCATTGAAGAATGCTTGAGACGGGGCAGTTGTAGGTGATGTACAGGAATCAGAATGCACGACGTAAGGGCATTGTAGGTACATAGAACTGCAAGGCACGGGGGCTTATTGAAGAATGCTTGAGACGGGACAGTTGTAGGTGATGTACAGGAATCAGAATGCACGACGTAAGGGCATTGTAGGTACATAGAACTGCAAGGCACGGGGACTCATTGAAGAATGCTTGAGACGGGACAGTTGCAGGTGATGTACAGGAATCAGAATGCACGACGTAAGGGCATTGTAGGTACATAGAACTGCAAGGCACGGGGACTTATTGAAGAATGCTTGAGACGGGGCAGTTGTAGGTGATGTACAGGAATCAGAATGCATGACGTAAGGGCATTGTAGGTACATAGAACTGCAAGGCACGGGGGCTTATTGAAGAATGCTTGAGACGGGGCAGTTGTAGGTGATGTACAGGAATCAGAATGCACGACGTAAGGGCATTGTAGGTACATAGAACTGCAAGGCACGGGGACTCATTGAAGAATGCTTGAGACGGGGNCACACACACACACACACACACACACACACACACACACACACACACACACACACACACACACACACACACACACACACACACACACACACACACACACACACACACACACACACACACACACACACACACACACACACACACACACACACACACACACACACACACACACACACACACACACACACACACACACACACACACACACACACACACACACACACACACACACACACACACACACACACACACACACACACACACACACACACACACACACACACACACACACACACACACACACACACACACACACACACACACACACACACACACACACACACACACACACACACACACACACACACACACACACACACACACACACACACACACACACACACACACACACACACACACACACACACACACACACACACACACACACACACACACACACACACACACACACACACACACACACACACACACACACACACACACACACACACACACACACACACACACACACACACACACACACACACACACACACACACACACACACACACACACACACACACACACACACACACACACACACACACACACACACACACACACACACACACACACACACACACACACACACACACACACACACACACACACACACACACACACACACACACACACACACACACACACACACACACACACACACACACACACACACACACACACACACACACACACACACACACACACACACACACACACACACACACACACACACACACACACACACACACTCCAACTCACACTCTCTCTCTCACACACACACACACACACACACACACACACACACACACACACACACACACACACACACACACACACACACACACACACACACAACCCCGACACCACACCCAACAAAGGTTTAAAAAATAAATTGTTAAGAACAAAATGAAATGCCGAAACTCGACCTGTCTATCACCTTTAATATAGCGCCTCCTACTTCGCCATCCCCCACCCCCGCAATCCCCCACCCCCATATTGAACGTGACGCCACCCACTGCTCCACGTTTTTGTTTTTCTTGAACATCGTTACGTCAGCAGTAGCCTGTTATGATTTTGAAATAGTCAACAGTAGCCTGTTATGATTTTGAACTAGTCAGCCGTAGCCTGTTATGATTTTGAAATAGTCAGCCTTAGCCTGTTATGATTTTGAAATAGTCAGCAGTAGCCTGCTATGATTTGAAATAGTCAGCAGTAGCTGTTATGATTTTGAAATAGTGAGCAGTAGCCTGCTATGATTTTGAAATAGTCAACAGTAGTCTGCTATGATTATGAAATAGTCAACAGTAGTCTGCTGTGATGTTGAAATAGTCATCAGTAGCCTGCTATGATTTTGAAATAGTCCTTTCTGTTTATGAAAATCTTTGAAGCTATTTAAAGACTGCTAAGCAGTTAGATCAAAGGGAGGGATTTATCCCAAGTTTCAAATGATTTTAAAAAATGGTTAGAAAATAATTCTGGTCACGTGATAGATGTTAACTTTTTTTTTTCTTCTTTTTTTTTTTAACATAATGGAATAATAAAAATATCGGTGAAATTAAAGATTTGTTATTCGTTGGTCTTCACCGTACTTTTAAGAGAAGAATGATATTATTCTGGGTATCTTTACAAAACATTTTATTTTTAATATTGGTTCCCAGCATACAGTAGGGATCGTTAGCAAACTACGTCATGCAAAAAAGACCTTTTTAGACCCCCCCCCCATCCCCCCGTCACAAAGTGTCACAAATTATTTACCCCTCCCCACTCCCCCTGTCCCTACTGTCACATTACACCCACCACACAAAAAAAAATTTTTTTTAAATCCAAATATACATACAATTTTCAAAACTGAAGTAAGGTTTTATTTTATTCTTTAACATTTTCTTATTAATGGATTATGATGTAGTAGGATTAGAAAACTGTGACAGGAAACAACGAAGTCGTCCACAAGGCGAATGTAATTGGCCACAACATTTCTTGCGTCATTTTTCGATTTGCGCAAAAGGCGTGCGCTTTTTTTTAAAAAAAATATCTATCTATATTGAAACGTGACGTCTCACATTTTTTACCTTCTTCCTTCCCCACTGTCACAAAGTGTCACAAATTCTCGACACCCCCCCCCCCCCCCCCCCCCCCCCCCCCCCCCCCACACCTGAGCGTGACGTAATGTGCGAACGACCCCTTCGTGAACTCATTGAATATGTTGATCTTTCACTCACTGGTCCATCCTATAACGAGTGACGAGATGGGATCTCGTACATCTCGCTTGTATAACGAAAGTTTGTGTCGATATTTCTGATTAGAAGTTAAACACTTTGGTTTTAATTGTTTAAGGAAACATGTATTTGGATATTTTCCTGAGCTTCAGCATCAAAGCTAATATTGAATTCCTCCACTCACCATTTAACGCGGTGAGTGCTTCTACAGCGTCTCAAGTGCCTGGCCATTTTTGTTGTTGTTGTTTGTTTTTTTTTTACTCTGAGAGAAACGCAAACACTGGCCTTGACTTTGGACTTGAGCTATTTTACACTTGATAGGTCTGAAGAAGCCCACCTGTCTGAGGAGACGGAAAAGGGGGGGGGGGGGGAGGGGGTAAATTGGCATATCTGACCTGTGACAACTTCGGCTGGACGTGCCGTAAACTTGATTGGTTTACTTTATGAATTGTTTACCGGAACTGGCCTCGAGATCGATACTCTGAGAGAAACGCAAACACTGGCCTTGACTTTGGACTTGAGCTATTTTACACTTGATAGGTCTGAAGAAGCCCACCTGTCTGAGGAGACGGAAAAGGGGGGGGGGGTGGGAGGGGGTAAATTGGCATATCTGACCTGTGACAACTTCGGCTGAACGTGCCGTAAACTTGATTGGTTTACTTTATGAATTGTTTACCGGAACTGGCCTCGGGTCAACGCTGGTCACGTGTTCACTGGTCGTGAATGTTGTGTTGCGTCCCGCTGCGTGGCTTTGAAAGGTTCTTCTCTTTTAATGATGTTTGTTCGTTCAATGAACAGTACGTAACAATGAAGAGTACGTAACAATGAAGAGTGCGTAACAATGAAGAGTACGTAACAATGAAGAGTACGTAACAATGAAGAGTACGTAACAATGAAGAGTATGTAATAATGAAGAGTACGTAACAATGAAGATTATGTAACAATGAACAGTACCTAACAATGAAGAGTACGTAACAATGAAGAGTACGTAACAATGAAGAGTATGTAACGATGAACAGTACGTGACAATGAATAGTACGTAACAATGAAGAGTATTAATAATGAACAGTACGTAACAATGAAGAGTATGTAACAATGAAGAGTACGTAACAATGAAGAGTACGTAACAATGAAGAGTATGTAACAATGAAGAGTACGTAACAATGAAGAGTATTAATAATGAACAGTACGTAACAATGACGAGTACGTAACAATGAAGAGTACGTAACAATGAAGAGTACGTAACAATGAAGAGTATGTAACAATGAAGAGTACGTAACAATGAAGAGTATGTAACAATGAACAATACGTATCAATGAAGAGTACGTAACAATGAAGAGTATTAATAATGAACAGTATGTAACAATGAAGAGTACGTAACAATGAAGAGTATGTAACAATGAAGAGTACGTAACAATAAAGAGTATGTAACAATGAAGAGTACGTAACAATGAAGAGTACGTAACAATGAAAAGTACGTAACAATGAAGAGTACGTAGAAAAGTAACAAAACAAAAAAAAAAAAAAAATTCAAAGAAAATCGAAACCAAACTAAGAGATACAAACAATATCCAATTTAATTATACTATTAAAATTCTANAAGAGTATGAAAAAATGAAGAGTACGTAACAATAAAGAGTAAGTAAAAATGAAGAGTAAGTAACAATGAAGAGTACGTAACAATGAAAAGTACGTAACAATGAAGAGTACGTAGAAAAGTAACAAAACAAAAAAAAAAAAAAATTCAAAGAAAATCGATACCAAACTCAGTGATACTAACAATATCCAATTTAATTATACTATTAAAATGATAGACAGCTTCAAAATAAAAACAAAATAATAATGTAAGAATAATAACTTACAGCAGGTGAAAAGGTAGAATAATTGAAGAAATTTCAAATATTAATTTACACACACACACACACATAAAGAGTGCAATCTTGCAAATATACGTATATTTCTCGTAAATGTCTAGGAAAATTAGACGAAATCGCCCCCCCCCCCCCCCCCCCCTAGGAAAGCTTCCGGCCTATGTATAGAGATTAAATCAGAACCATCCAAAATAGAAATTCTAGAAGTTGTGTCACCAGATAGCATTCTTTAAAACCAATAGAACGTACTCTAATGTCTAATGTAAACAACCTTTCCCCAATCAAGGGATGGGTGGGTAGCAAGGCACATTTAATCGCTGACGACCATATCAAGACAAAACAAAGGAGAGGAGATAAGTGGCGGCGGCCACGACGCTCCAAATAGGCCGGGACACGTGATGTAACTGTAGCAAGCGTCTACAATGCTATATAACATTGTGGCACGTGGTTAAAACTTGGCATTTTTTCATCTTGGCGTTGGTAGTCTTAAAATTGGTAATCTTGATATGGGTAAACGTGATATGGGTAATCTTGAAATGGGTAATCTTGATGTGTGTAATTTTTTTTTCTAAAATATGATTAAACAAATGAAGATTGTTTTTGGGTAAATTTGGGAAAGTTAAAGTAGTATTAATAAAGGTAATTGTGGTATTGGAGATTTTTTTTAATGGTAATTTAGTCAGCAATTTTCTGAAAAAAGGTCAACAACAAAAAAATAGGTAATCTTATTTTGGTAAATGAGAACAATTTTGCCAACTGTGTTATTAATGTGGTCAATTGCTTAGCAAACTAACTTCCAACTGGCACCCCTAGCATGATCCACAGACATCGTTATTATCATCGTGTTGAACTACCAGTGGTGAATAGGCAGTGTAGCTATACGTCTCTTCCTTTCTGTTCCGTTATCGCAGCCTCTCGAAGCCTGCCTTGCCCTTTTCATCACCCCTGGCTCCCTGCTTAGCTCCCGGCTCAACCTCTTCTTGGGCCAAGTCCGCCATCTTGTCCTCTCGTGTGTGCCATAGCGATGCCTGTCTGTGGATACTTGAGTTGCTTATTCCGCGGGTCGAATCCACATCCACTTCCTTTCCTCGTAGCGTCATATTCTATTATTAGAGTGTGTTGGCGCTTTTGTCATGGTTCGATTTTTTTTAAACCATATATCCGTCTACTCGATATTGGCTGTGTGCTTAAATCACTTTGGATGATCACACCTAAGGCCCACTACACGCTAAAGGCAAACTAGACACCTAAGGCAAGCTACACGCCAGAGGCCCACTACACACCTAAGGCAACCTACACACCAGGGGCATACTACACACCTGAGGCAACCTACACACCAAAGGCAACCTTCATATCATTTTGCAGTACATCCAAAATCATGTTTTTATTTACGTCTTGTTGCGTTTTCACCAGCCTTGATTTAAAAAACTGCTCTAACGCGTTGTGGGCCAGAACTCCGTAACTAGCCCTCGGAGCTTTCAAATAGGCATTCAGTTCTCTGTTCTAAACGCACTCTAGTAGGTACTCTGTGCTCCCTAAAAAATACTCTTTGCATCCTGATAAGTACTCTGTAATCGGTTCATGTTAAGATAGCACTCGGTGCATGTTTAAAAAGTACTGGGCGTGTATTAACTCTTCCCTAGTGCTATCCTTCACACAACTACTCGCCAACAAGTAAGTACTCGGTTCCCCCCCCCCTTTTTCCCCCTGTAACCCGTCATCAGTGTCCTGTCGGCTCCATCAAGCACTAACTTCCTTTCAATCGGATCTCAGTGCTATTCACCCAGTACAGAATGCTAACCAACTCCCCCCCCACCGACCCTGGCCCCCACCACTCTCCCCACACCACCACCCCTCCCCCACCACTCACCCCCCTCTCCCCCACCCCCCACACCAAATCTTTCCATTCAATAACTGTGAGGGGGTGAGCGCCTCGAATTTGATTTGTATTTTTCCCCCGTGAGTCATCGTGCACACTTAATCCGGCCAGGATCTGTCCGAATCGCCGTCCGGCCTAGTCGTCCGATCAATAAAAAATAGAGCGTATACAGAGAAAATAGAATTTCAGTTGCGTGAGGGGAGCGAGATGGGTGAAGTGATGGAGTAGAGGGGGGGGGGGGGGAACGGGCGGTCGGGGTGGCTGAGTAGATTTTGAGAGTTTTTAGAGGGACGGAGTTGCAAGGGGTAGTTAGAAGAGGAGGTGGGGTGGGGTGACAGAGTAGATTTTTAGAGTTTTAGAGGTAGGGATGTAGAGAGTAGAGAAAGAGGAAAGGGGTTGAGTTGGGTTGTCGGAGATGTTTTTCGGAGTTTTAGAGGGAGGAGTATATAGAGTAGAGAAAGAGTAAATATGGGGGGGGGGAGGGAGGGTTGAGTGTACAGAGTGTATTTCTAGAGTCTTATTTAGAGGGGTGTATAGATTAGTGCAGTTGTTCTCAAGGCTGGTGGAGGGGTGTCATGTCCCGGGGGCGGTACAATTTAGGGGGTGCTGGGGGCTACCTATGGGACGCTGGGGCTTCTTGGGGGTGGGGGGTGCTTGTGGATTAAGTCAAGAAGACCATTTAAAAAAAAATTATATAAATGTGGAAAACTCTAAATTATTGGATCATTAACGACCTTGCAATATAGTGATGAAGTTGCCTTTACAATCTATTACAATGCGAGTGTGTCAGTTGCTTTAAGAACCTATTTGACACTGGAATTTTTATTAAAATTTATATATATATATATATATATATATATATATATATATATATATAATAGAGAGAGAGAGAGAGAGAGAGAGAGAGAGAGAGAGACATAAATTTTTTTTTACACTATATTTTCTCTCATATATATATATATATATATATATATATATATATATATATATATAATAGAGAGAGAGAGAGAGAGAGAGAGAGAGAGAGAGAGAGACATAAATTATTTTTTACACTACATTTTCTCTCATTGCTGACCCCCAAGTCATGAGACGAGACATACCCTTATATTTATGCACATTTCAATAAAAGTCATCTTTTTCATTTGCTGACCGATGACGTAAAAGCTTGTAAAAACAAAATAAATAAATAAACAAACTCTACTTTCATGTAACTGACCATTAGCGACATTGGAAAATATACAAGCCCGTCTGACCTAGGAGGGTTTTTTTTATAAAAAAGATGCGTGGGGGGTGGGGAGGGGGGTGAATTTACAGCCGAGGTCCTCAAACTTTCTAATGCCAAGACCCTTTGATTCAGTTCCTCCTATTGTGATGACACCCAGCAACAAAATTAGTTTCGTTGCTACTACATAACTGTAGAGTACATGTGTTTTCCGATGGTCTTAGGCGACCCCTGGGAAAGGGTCGTTCGACCCCCAAGAGGGTAGCGACCCACAGGTTGAGAACCGCCGATTTACAGGTTCGTAAAGAAAGTGGCGTCACTAGGTTTGGTGTGCCCAGTGCCGTTATCCAATGGGGCCACCCTCCTCCTTTTCAGACTTCACCATGGAACTCACTGGCTCTGCTCTCGTGACAACTTTTTCAATCGGCAACCTGACCTAATGCAAACCACACTATTGCTACCCGATTTAATGCAACCTAAACTAATGCAGCCTGACCTAATGCAACCTGCACTAATGAAAACTTACTTAATGCAGCCTAAACTGATGCAACCTGACCTAATGCAACCTAAACTAATGCAACCTGACCTAATGCAACCTACACTAATGCTTCCCGATTTAATGCAACCTGACCTAATGCAACCTAAACAATGCAACCTGACCTAAAGCAAACTTAACTAATGCAACCTGACCTAATGCAACCTACACTAATGCTTCCCGACTTAATGCAACCTGACCTCATGCAACCTACACTAATGCTTCCCGATTTAATGCAACCTGACCTAATGCAACCTAAAGTAATGCAACCTGACCTAAAGCAAACTAAACTAATGCAACCTGACCTAATGCAACCTACACTAATGCTTCACGGCTTAATGCAACCTGACCTAATGCAACCTACAGCAATGCATCCCGACTTAATGCAACCTGACCTAAAGCAACCTTAACTAGTGCAACCTGACCTAATGCAACCTACACTAATGCTTCCCGACTTAATGCAACCTGACCTCATGCAACCTACACTAATGCTTCCCGATTTAATGCAACCTGACCTAATGCAACCTAAACTAATGCAACCTGACCTAAAGCAAACTAAACTAATGCAACCTGACCTAATGCAACCTACACTAATGCTTCCCGACTTAATGCAACCTGACCTAATGCAACCTACACCAATGCATCCCGACTTAATGCAACCTGACCTAAAGCAACCTAACTTAATGCAACCTGACCTCATGCAACCTACACTAATGCTTCCCGATTTAATGCAACCTGACCTAATGCAACCTAAAGTAATGCAACCTGACCTAATGCAAACTAAACTAATGCAACCTGACCTAATGCAACCTACACTAATGCTTCCCGACTTAATGCAACCTGACCTAATGCAACCTACACCAATGCTTCCCGACTTAATGCAACCTGACCTAAAGCAAACTTAACTAATGCAACCTGACCTAATGCAACCTACACTAATGCTTCCCGACTTAATGCAACCTGACCTAATGCAACCTACACCAATGCTTCCCGACTTAATGCAACCTGACCTAATGCAACCTAAACTAATGCAACCTGACCTAATGAAACATAAACTAATGCAACCTGACCTAATGCAGCCTAAACTAATGCACATTATCTCGTGTTAACTATTCTGACGGCACCCTGCTCTCTCCCGGGAACCCTGTTTCTTGTGACAACCTGCTATGGTCACAACCTGATCTGTCTGGCGACACCCTGCTCGTGACAACCAGCTATGATGATAAAATGCTTCGTCTGGCGACATCCCTTTGGTGGCAACCTGATATGGTGACACCTTGATCGTGTGGCACCCTGCTTAAATTAAGTAACTGACTTCTTTGCTTGCACCCCCAGTGAGGGTGTCATCCGGTTCGGTCTGTACCCCATGGTGACGCTACTACTTAAACTTCTTGTGACCATTTGAATAGGGTACGTAGAAGTGTGTCTCAGAACGATCTTCTTTTACAAGGTTTGTCATTTTTAAGACCGAAAAACGTCATACAACACTACGCAATTATACTATTTTTAGACAAGGTTGACATAAAACATGGCTACTGGCAAGTTACTTCCGCTTAAATACAGCAGTAACAATTTGTAAATATTTCGTAAAAATACCGCTGTCTCAGCCTCGGTCAAGATACATGCCCTACCCTAACACTGACGTAGTAGCACCGAACAGCTGTTGAGAAATAGTCCAAACGGAACACCCGGATGTTTTATTAATACCGTTTCGCCGTTTAATGAGATTGGCCAAACTGATTGCCCAGATGTTCTATTAAATGGCAAAACCTATGGAGAATTTAGATCAGGCGATAGATCCATGTTCAGATGCATTAGGTTATTTTCAAAGCTTAAGGCATCGTCTTTGGAGTGTCAGTGTAAAATTTCATTTCATCATCATGCACTGATGAATATGATCAAGGTGCTCTGTCTTGGAAAGAAATATAATGAAAGGCTTGATGTATGAGTATTGTTAAGCTACTTTAAACCAGACCAAAGAAAGGACGTACCAAGCATACAGTGAGCATAACTGAGCAAAGTAGAAGTACGTTACGCTGACCGAGTGCCTGATCATAATTTTACCAGAAAAAGTAGGTGGTATTAATAGATGAAGTTAATTAATTTATCACTGAATTAATTAAAGGCTTTTACATATATATATATATATATATATATATATATATATATATATATATATATATATATATATATATATATATATATTGTTTTTATTTTAA
>CAXITT010001613.1:0-56631 GCA_964033795.1 Lymnaea stagnalis
GTGTTGATGAGGAAATCATGCACTAGGGGTTTGAAGGCTTGAGGCAATAGACACAAATGTGTCTAGTGTTGTCGCCTCAACCGTTCCTTTTGAAAGATTGTTCCAGTCCCTGATTGTCTTGGGCAGGAATGAGAAGCTCCTATACTGGCTTCTTGCTGGTATGAGTCTGAATTGCCTGTCATGGCCTCGTCGCTGTCTATGGGGGAGAGGGACGAGTTTCTGTTTAATACTGGAACAGTGCACCAGCCCATTTTTTATCTTGTACATCATGGAGAATGTAGTATCTGTTCTTAGTGCTCAAAGAGGTCCAATTAGACATAATCAATAAAATAATATTTCCATATAGTGTCTATTCGTAGTACTTATATGGTTCCACTAAGTCATTATCTATAACACGAACATTCCATGTAGTCTCTGCTCATAGCACTAGTTTAGCTCCAATAAGGCATAATAAATTATAATAATCTCCCATGTAAAATGTCTAATCAACGTAAATAAAATAACATTTATTAATTAAATTTCCTAGGTTCATCAAGCTTTAATAATTTTTGGTCCTAGGAAAAATGGCACTCGGGCGGAGTCCTAAACATATAATATTGAAACAAAAATTAAAAACTCGATTTTAGCCTCCCTGGTCTCCGTGATGTACGTGAGATTTTATTATTTATTTCACTATTAAGCTAAAATCTAATTATTGATTTACCCAGGGGGTTTGAAGGGTGGTCTACGTAATCAAGCTTCATAATTATTTACTTTTCTTTTAAAGCTAAAAATTTGAAAATTTGATGAGTCTTTAGATTTTATTAGTGTTACGCACTGACTTGTATTGGGAGAAATTAATCTCCTATTTTAATTTTAATTGGCTCGTTGTAAATAATGCCTAACAAAGGACGATACCATTGAGTCAACAACTTTAAAGATACGACACCCAAAACAGTTTCTAGTTACAATTAATTAAGATTTATTAAGTCTAAAGATAATTACACAAGAAAAGAAAATATAATGACAATCTTCAACTTACAGTATGGTAGATCTTGTACCGGTACACAGTTAATACAGTTGGAATAATGTGCCAATTAATAATGCGAAATAAACACATATGAGCACACAAATACACAAAGAGTAAAACACACCTCGTAAAGTTAATAAATCTCTATGAATCTCCGTCCCTCCGTCCGTGCCTGTCAATCCCTTATATAGGTCGAGTAAGCCCTGCCTTCCAGAAGACTTATGACGTTTCTAGAACAATAACATTCATTCTACAAAATACTACTTGGAAAAGATTAATTATATTTAGTAGCTGGCGGCATAAACTCGAATAGATTGAAGGACTAAGCCACACCCTTCTGTGAACACAGCGTCTTATCCTGGGTCAATCAGAAGGCACGCACGAGAAAAATTATGTAAACAAGCTCTCTATAACAGATGTCATGTTGCATATGTGGAGCCACTGTCGCACTGATTAGGCTTTATATGTGCCCCACATTTTCTTTTTATGGTCTTTATGAGACTAGTGTCATGATGTATGTGAGTCAACCCTGGTCATTTCTGACAAACACNGGCCCACGATCAATTTATTGATCATTTTGGCTCCTATGCATGTAGATGGGATTTGCAATGTTTCTGTTACTGGTGTTGATGAGGAAATCATGCACTAGGGGTTTGAAGGCTTGAGGCAATAGACACAAATGTGTCTAGTGTTGTCGCCTCAACCGTTCCTTTTGAAAGATTGTTCCAGTCCCTGATTGTCTTGGGCAGGAATGAGAAGCTCCTATACTGGCTTCTTGCTGGTATGAGTCTGAATTGCCTGTCATGGCCTCGTCGCTGTCTATGGGGGAGAGGGACGAGTTTCTGTTTAATACTGGAACAGTGCACCAGCCCATTTTTTATCTTGTACATCATGGAGAATGTAGTATCTGTTCTTAGTGCTCAAAGAGGTCCAATTAGACATAATCAATAAAATAATATTTCCATATAGTGTCTATTCGTAGTACTTATATGGTTCCACTAAGTCATTATCTATAACACGAACATTCCATGTAGTCTCTGCTCATAGCACTAGTTTAGCTCCAATAAGGCATAATAAATTATAATAATCTCCCATGTAAAATGTCTAATCAACGTAAATAAAATAACATTTATTAATTAAATTTCCTAGGTTCATCAAGCTTTAATAATTTTTGGTCCTAGGAAAAATGGCACTCGGGCGGAGTCCTAAACATATAATATTGAAACAAAAATTAAAAACTCGATTTTAGCCTCCCTGGTCTCCGTGATGTACGTGAGATTTTATTATTTATTTCACTATTAAGCTAAAATCTAATTATTGATTTACCCAGGGGGTTTGAAGGGTGGTCTACGTAATCAAGCTTCATAATTATTTACTTTTCTTTTAAAGCTAAAAATTTGAAAATTTGATGAGTCTTTAGATTTTATTAGTGTTACGCACTGACTTGTATTGGGAGAAATTAATCTCCTATTTTAATTTTAATTGGCTCGTTGTAAATAATGCCTAACAAAGGACGATACCATTGAGTCAACAACTTTAAAGATACGACACCCAAAACAGTTTCTAGTTACAATTAATTAAGATTTATTAAGTCTAAAGATAATTACACAAGAAAAGAAAATATAATGACAATCTTCAACTTACAGTATGGTAGATCTTGTACCGGTACACAGTTAATACAGTTGGAATAATGTGCCAATTAATAATGCGAAATAAACACATATGAGCACACAAATACACAAAGAGTAAAACACACCTCGTAAAGTTAATAAATCTCTATGAATCTCCGTCCCTCCGTCCGTGCCTGTCAATCCCTTATATAGGTCGAGTAAGCCCTGCCTTCCAGAAGACTTATGACGTTTCTAGAACAATAACATTCATTCTACAAAATACTACTTGGAAAAGATTAATTATATTTAGTAGCTGGCGGCATAAACTCGAATAGATTGAAGGACTAAGCCACACCCTTCTGTGAACACAGCGTCTTATCCTGGGTCAATCAGAAGGCACGCACGAGAAAAATTATGTAAACAAGCTCTCTATAACAGATGTCATGTTGCATATGTGGAGCCACTGTCGCACAGATTAGGCTTTATATGTGCCCCACATTTTCTTTGTATGGTCTTTATGAGACTAGTGTCATGATGTATGTGAGTCAACCCTGGTCATTTCTGACAAACACTAAGAAACATCATTTACATTTTATTAACAATATTATATTCAGAGGAACTAATACAACTATTAATATATTTGTAGTGTTAATTAATTATTTTACCCAAGGGGTAATGTTGTCATTTTAGCTTAAGGCAAACATTGCCTTATTTTCGTGTTGCTACTGACATAGAAAGAATCTTGCGCTTTTAATAATAATAAAAAAATCCAAATAGTCAGCGTGGTGCTATCCTCTTGGATTTTATGGTGTTGACAACAAGCCCCAGCCCCCCCACCCCTAATGGCCTTCCAATCAAAAAGTTTTATATTAAAAGTAATAAACGGGAAAAAAAAAGGTATCAAGCAGTGAGCGTCGAAATACCAGCAGCCTGTGTAAATGACTGAACCCTGTTAAGACCTAGTTTAGAAAATTTTCTAAGATTGATTTTTAAATTTACGTCACTGCTCAATTCAGCTCAGCTTTCTCGCTATTTCTTCATGAGAACATACAGAGTAAAGTAAGTGTAAAGTGCCCAAAAATATAGTTAGAAAACATCAATATACTCTCCCCTTCTCTTAAGAGCCTAATTTAATTTCTAAAACAACTTAAAGTAGTAAATGAATATTAATCTTTAATCTCCAAATCTTAATTTTAAAAGTTAAAAGTTGCAAAAAGCAATAAATAATGGCCACCACTACTATTAATTTAAAAGTTCAGCCCCGTCCCTGTAATTAACCAGGCACAATAATAATTCTCCTATCTTGCGATTTGGCCTACCAGATTACTATTGATATAATTATAAAGAAGCTTAGCTCTAATTTAACTTGAAATGGGAGCACGTTGAGCCTCTCCACATATGGAGGCGCCTACCTGGTGGTAACTCACCCAAAAGCCAGAGGCTAAAGCGGAGCTTCATGCCCGCCCCCATAATGCCGACATCGGGGGACATAAATACCATTTGTTTAATGGGTGCGCTTTTCCCTGAGGACAGTTTAAACATGAACGTATATATAACCTGGGTCAACAAGGACAGTTTAAACATGAAAGTATACATAACCGGGGTCTACAAGGACAGTTTAAACATGAAAGTATACATAACCGGGGTCTACAAGGACCTGAGGACCGTTTAACATTAAAGTATACAGAGCCTGGGTCCCGTCCATGTTGGGGGAGCAAGGGATAAAGGAGATCACCGAGCACCTAGTGGCTCCTAAAACAACTTTAAGGTGACTAGACACCCCCAGAAAGCTTTCAAGTGGGCGATACACTTGACCCCGGGGAAAGACTTTCCTCACTTCATCCTGGTCAACATGGGGGTGCTTTAAAGCCTTAAGATATGGGTACAGGTGCCGGGGAGAAGGGTACAATGCTATCACTGTGGACGCGTGAAAAAAGAAAAGCGCGGCCACTGCCCCCCCCCCCCAGTGATGGAAGACTTAAAAGAAGGGACATAGAAGAGCCCCAAAAATTGAAAATAAAAGACGTTACAGAACTGTAAAGAGACAAGAAGGAAACCAGATGAAGAAGAGAAAAAAGGAAAGTAAGGAAAATAAAGAAGAAACCAGTGGTAAAGACAGCCAGGAAGAAGAGGAATTATACACGTCGAAAGAAGAAGAAGAGGAACACTTTCAAGCAGTAAAAAGAAGAAGTAGATCGTCCTCCCCTGGGAAGATATCCTTTAAACGACAAACCAGTCAACTGACGATGGAACAGGCCAGGAAAAGACTGAATAACAACAGTCAACATCTCAAATCACTTACCAAAATTAAACACAAGTCAACATATACGCACCATCCGATACGAACAGGTGAAATCCGTTCTATACAAAACTACCACACAGTTTAGCGAACATATATTAACGAGAAGAACTCATAATTGGAGAGATATCAACTATATTACTGAACGTGTTAACTCTACCAATCCAAACAGAGCTAGACTTGAGATAATAGTAGAACAAATTAGTCAGACTGAAATCATACTATACGTCAAAGGCACATACCACCTAACCAACGCGTAGCTGGAAAAATATGCTCTGGGGAAAGTCAAACAAAACAAAAACAAACATTTGACCGTTCTTAAAATCAATTACCGCTTGACATTTAATTAATTTGTTTTTTTCTTTCTTTTCATTGCAAATTGTACTTATGTTAACAAAAAAAGAAATCCATCATAGAAGTCGGGTTTGGGAGGCATGAGTTTAAGGCATCGGTTTCTAAATTGGTACAATCATTTTACAATATTTTTTTGGGGCCGGGGCTCAAAATATTTTTTTTTCGTATATGGTTATATAAATATAGTTTCTAAAAGATCTAATGCATGTGTGGATCAATCACTGGAAGTGCGTGGGTTATATTTAGAAAAATCCACGCGTCTTATATGTACAACTGCATGCTGCCTGATCACGCATCGAAAAACCTTCTAATTAATTTGTATACGCACCTGACCTAAACTATATTCTTTGTAAAAATTATTTTAAAACCTTAATTGAAATGTAAAAACCCATTTTTTCTTTGAGTGGCAATTCAAGCCATGTTGAGATCTAACTACTTTAAAAACACAAGGATTCGCATGTGACGTATGGTTGGTCGGGATCGGGGGGGGGGCCTTTAATTGAGAATTTTGGGCTTCAGGGTTGCCCATGGCAATCCGTCATTGTGGTGATGGAATTCAAGTGCAATGCCACTTGTAAAAAGAAATCGGCTCCAGATCTATAGTATGGGTGTCACGAAACACTCGTTAAGCATATTTTGTTTTATATAAAATTGCCTGAATTATAAAATTTCTTAGTTTTGTAAAAAATTCTTATGATATACTAGTAAAATTTAAATATTGTTTTTTGACATCAAATTAAATGTAAATATATTTATTTTGTCTTGTTTAATTAATAGACTTAGGTATATGTTTTCAAATTTCAGCATTATACTTGTTAAGATTTAAGAGCTAAGATTTAATTTTGAATTGATTTTGACCAAAATATAAATCAAGTACATTTAGCTCTGGGGTCTAATAATGCAGACATTTCATGAAAACATACATGTCAAGGAAATCTTAAATGACGCGGTATCTAATGCATTCCCAATCTGCGACGGAGTTAAACAAAAAGTCTAGACAAGAATCAAACGGTTTTCTCTATTTTCATCTTGATTCTTCTTTAATTTTCCTCCAGGGATGGTGTAGACGCAGTGTTCATCCTTACATTTCTGATGATAGACTATTTATATCGCCAACCTCCATGTAAAGTCCAAAGTAAAAAGAATGCAACTAAAAGGTGAAATCTCTTTACAGACAAAGGTTCCTTAACTAAGCAAACAGAAGACTGACATTGGAACAAAATATATTGAGAACAATGGAGAAGGATAATTTTTATGTCATATGTCGTGCTCCAACGGACCAAGGACTAAGGGGAATGATGACAATATTGAGATCCAGAAATAATTTTTTTTTCCTAATTCGCCTCTAGCAACACATCATTTGATTCAGATTGACATTCAGCACATTATCTTTTACATGATGACTACGCTTATACAGCTATCTATATCTATTTGAGGAAGTTATTTGGTAAGTTTTTAAATTATATAGACAAATGGGATGAAATAGTTTGGATTGGTCAGTGTATAATTTTTGAAATGCATAGCTGAATGAGAATGTTTAGAATCTCTTCCAATACCCTCGCTAAGCCTTCAAATGTTTCTTACGATATGTGTGTCTGTGAGTTGAGTTTCTGTTAAAACAAAGACTTATCAAGAACTATTTACGATACGCCATGGGACAGTAAAGGCCTTTTTGATCTGGCTCTGATATTATTATTTCAACGTTTTACAGTCAAGGATATTGATTGTGATAATGTCATTGACTGGTTTGCAGTTTTAAAGAACAGGTAAATCAAATATTAAGTAAAAATGAGAAAATAACTTTTTGAACTGTCTCTACCTCTAACAAGATTAGTTTAAATATATGCACAATCTAATATAGCTCAATGCACCATTTACTTGTTTATTTTATGACAATCTGATCGTTGGTATTTGTTAAAATCAAATAAATTTTCGTTTTATTGCAATCACTTTCCATTAGTTAACTTGACTTGCCCGTGGGACAGTCACCGCCCTCTTGGAGAGATCCCTGAAAGAAACACTGGCAGAGAGTAGCAAAAATAACATGATATTTTAAATGATTTATTTAAACAATAACATTTCATGAATTATTTCACATCCTGTAATCCTGTATTGTGGAAATCTATACACTGCAAATAGCATGTAAGCTATTAACTTGTCTCTATTTCTTGTCCCTTATTTTAGGCATCCCGTTGTTGGGGAAGTCTTTTGGCTGAAAAGTTATTTTCCTACTGTACTTGTTCTTATTTCAATCTAACTGCAAATAGCATGTAAGCTATTAACTTGTCTCTATTTCTTGTCCCTTATTTTAGGCATCCCGTTGTTGGGGAAGTCTTTTGGCTGAAAAGTTATTTTCCTACTGTACTTGTTCTTATTTCAATCTTCCACACACCTTGTTCCACTATTTTTTTTAAAAAGTATTATATAAATGATATTCAAGGGAAACAATCGATTTCATTTTCAAAATAATTTTATTGATATCTTTGAGAAATTTTATAAAACATTTGTATTTTATTTTTTTTTGCAGCTGTAATTTATAAAAATGTATTACACACATTTTCAAATACCTTTAAATATTATTAAAAGAAATATGTATTTTTAATTGTTGACTATTTTTAAGAAAAAAACTTCAAACTTATAATTTTTAAAGACAATTATATACTTTTTTTTATGCTAAACCAATGGTCTCAGAGGTGTCTGGTCAATGAGACAAGTGGGTAATATGCTCTCGTAGCCCACTTGAATTCGATCCCCAATTTAAGGGACATAAGACAAATGTAAATCAGTCGGTAATGGTGTGACATACAAGTATTGTAATGAAATACCATTTTTCCAATCTTGCAAATCACTATATTACATAAGTACAACGTTTTTCCAGAATATCTTCAAGGGCGAAGGGACATTGCAGAGTGTTTGTGTGTAAGGGTGGCAGTACTAGTGGCCAGAAGATAGATGAGACATACGTTCCGGGGCGCCTTAATAGTATTCAGATAGAATTGATAATATTAAATGGTTGAAACAAATGTGTTTCACAGTAGAGCATAGGAGGTGGGCGCAAAAATTAATTTTGTTCCCTGACATTAATCACCCTGGAAAATATTTGACCGCCCATGTTGGCACTCATAGTAGTTAAGCCACTCACTAGTGTATTTATCTATCTCACTAGAATTAAGTGCGAACGGCCGAAAAAAAGGAATATTTAAAGGGTTGTAATGGCTGAGATAAATGCACGGGCTTCTGGGCAACAATTTAAACAAGTTTTATTGCAATCAAGTGAATGTTCTCGATGAACATTCGTGACATATATACACACATGAATGCTTACATAAAAAAAAGTTTTAAAATAAATAAATATATATATATATATATATATATATGTGTGTGTGTGTGTGTGTGTTTGTGTGAATTTATTCTTGTATTATTATATATTTATTTTGAGAACAACAAGGGAGAACATAGTTTTCTTTTATAAAATGTAGGTGTCTCTTAAAAATTGACCCATCTTGTGAACCGTACAACCTCTACGAATGCTGTGGACCTCGTATATGTTAGAGATGAGGATAAGTTCTAATTATCATCGTTCTATAAAGGGTGTAAAAAAAGTGAAAGGGGGGTGAACGGAAAAAGTTATTTAATTTCTTTTTTACTTTAACTATTTTACTAAAAATTGTAAAGTTAAGCTTACAATATTTTCTGGATGCCAAGTACAGACACAAATGCTCACAGAAAGAGAGACGGGGTGAAAGGGGCGAAGCACAATCAACAAATGGAATGCTTTAAATCATTTTGTTACAAACTGTTGGGAATATTTTGCAGACTCATGAATAGTTTTTTAACAAATTTCCATCCTCAAGAAGCTATCGTCAAATTGAGAAGATGTTGAATGGATGTTGCTCTGAGCAATCACTATATCTCTCAGAGTGGTTAACTTAAGAAAAAGATTTCTTTGAAATGGTGAAATATTTGTAGCCATTTCTTAAAAATCATTTGAAAAGTTTTGCGAGTTACATTCAGCTTCGAGTTACACAGATTATCTAAAAAATGTTGGCTTAACAAAACAATTTCTATTGACAATTGTCCATGGGGATATTGTATTTACATTCGCAGATAGCCACATTTGGATGCAACAGTAATGCATAAGTTACCAAGACATGGTCCGCATGATGACGCTGAAAATTTTTATTGCGATGAACTTGGCGGAGAAATAAGATGACACAAATTAACTGGAAATAAGACAGGTAAGTCGTCGCTAACAAACGTACGGACAAGTCGGACGACGAGTAAAAAGTACGTACAGGTCGGACGACGAGTGAAAGGTACGGTATTAAGAAACAATGCTGGTCATTCTCTACATTCCTGGTCATAAATTAGTCTTGCTATTTAAACAAATAGACAAGGACTAGAGAAATTGAGCAATGATCAAGAAAGTTGAATAAGATACAGATCTAGTCAAGGCTACTACTCATGTCAAGGCTATAACTCAATTCAAGGCTTTACTCAAGTCAAGGCTACTAATCAGGTCTAGTTTACTTTTCTTAACATCGCTACTACTAAAGTCAATGCTACTACTAAAGTCAAGGCTACTACTCAAGTCAGTTGTACTTCTCCTATCAGCGCTACAACTGAAGTCAAGGCTACCACTTAAGTCAAAGCTACTACAAGAGTAGAAGCTTTGGTCATTTTTGTAAGCGAAGAACGAAAAATGAAAAATTAATAATTTCTGTGTTTTATGCCAGAGATATATGAAATATTTAATTGTCAGGGTTATAGGTCAGAACTATATTACAGTGGTATTTATAATGATTATATGGCAGTGTTATATGTCAGTGGTAGGAATTGTCCCATTCTGAATGTTTGTGTGTTTTGACCAGCTGTTCAACGACCATTGCGTTGCTATGGTGAATTTTAATTTTAATTATTATTTTATTATTTTACTTAATTTTGTGTTTTAAACACTAAACAATACTTCAGCCAGTGGTAGATAGGCAAATGATGTATTTCAAAACAGTGATATAGAAAGAATATTTTATACCTACAGACATGCATATAGGGAAGAGCTAGAGGGTAGTCAGTGGGCTAGAGGGCAGTATCATGGCGTTGGATTACTTACACGTTTGAATCAGATTCGGATTATCTATTGTGTGACATTTTCAAATAGTATTATATTCGTTTACATGCTTTAAACGAGCAAAGTTATTTTCTAAGATTTTAAGGTTATCTAATAAATTTAAATGCGAACAAATATTATATATTGAGTTTTATTTTAGTAAAGTTCCAAGTTTTATTAATACAATTTGCAAATAAAAATTAAAGTAGCAATTAAGGAACAATCTTAATCATTTTATAATCGATTGATTGCAGTGCAGTCACATTTATCTGGAAAACAAACAAAAAAATCAGTTTTTTATTGCGTTTAATTGCTTATTTAATAGTGCGAAATATAAATAAAATTAATGTGTTCATAATAAATACTCATATGGCGTCATATTGCCTATTTCGACCATGGCTAAGTTTTTCTTGGATTTAATCAACACGAGATCAGAACTGATATTGTATTTTCCTCTTCTTCAAACCAAAAAAAAATAAAAAATAATAATAGGTTGCTTTAAAAAATGTGTATATAAAAGATAATGTCTGGATGTATGTATGTTCCTTATGCGCTTCAATATCATTCATGTAAGTGCAATAAAATGTTGCTTCTTTCTTCTCCAGAAGCCAGAGTATTTTTTCTGGTGCATGAAAACTAATTTAAGATATTTCGTTTTGGGACATTGGCTCTTAATTTTTTTTTTCTTATAGTGCTATGTAATTGAATTTCCAAATGCGCTACTGGACAATGTATCCTCTGTGATAAAACCTTGTTGAGTTTTTGGGCGTACCCCTGCAAACGTTTGTTAATTATTACAACCGTTTTGAATTATTTCGTCTTAAGTCTTGAGAACTAGTTTATTTTCTCTCTTATAGGAGCTTTATAAATAATTTTCAAAGGGAGCTAGTGCATGGGTGGATGAAAATCTTAATCACCAATTGTGAAATTAAATCGTGTGTGTGGCATAATTAGTAGGGATGTGAATTAAAACAACATTTCAGCAAATATTCCATTTCTTGCCAGTGATCATAAATTAGTTGTTTTTGTTTAAATATTATTTATATCAATATAATTATTGATGCATTCCTACACCATTCATCCGACGCGATACAACGTTGATGAAATGATGTGTGCATGCAGTCAAATGTTTCTAACTTAAAACATTTATTTTATCTTATTCTGTTTAAGGCCGGGTGACCTTATTTGTTTTCCTAATAAGACCTTTATGATTGTATAATTTCAAAAAAAGTGTGATTCAATAATCATGTCATCAATGTTTCCGCAACTTTTTAACCTTTCTCCTTCCCCCCCTTGTCAACAACTGTCAAACTTCCGATGACCCAAAGGCCCCCCTTATTTCATAATGTCAGCATTTTATAACACCCCATCCCTTAAAAAAAAAAAATATAATATCAATACATTTCTAAATACGTTTTACTTTGTGCTCATGTATAGTAATAAGGTTTGTCTTAGTACTTCCATTGTACAATGTTCCGTTTTTGAGCAGCGATAAGACGTTGGCTAGTAAGTAGGTTTGTCTTGGTACTTCCATTGTACAATGTTCCGTTTTTGAGCAGCTATAAGACGTTGGCTAGTAAGTAGGTTTGTCTTAGTACTTCCATGGTACAATGTTCCGTTTTTGAGCAGCGATAAGACGTTGGCTAGTAAGTAGGTTTGTCTTAGTACTTCCATCGTACAATGTTCCGTTTTTGAGCAGCGATAAGACGTTGGCTAGTAAGTAGGTTTGTCTTGGTACTTCCATGGTACAATGTTCCGTTTTTGAGCAGCGACAAGACGCTGGCTAGTAAGTAGGTTTGTCTTGGTACTTCCATGGTACAATGTTCCGTTTTTAAGCAGCGACAAGACGTTGGCTAGTAAGTAGGTTTGTCTTGGTACTTCCATTGTACAATGTTCCATTTTTGAGCAGCTATAAGACGTTGGCTAGTAAGTAGGTTTGTCTTAGTACTTCCATGGTACAATTTCCGTTTTTGAGCAGCTATAAGACGTTGGCTAGTAAGTAGGTTTGTCTTAGTACTTCCATGGTACAATGTTCCGTTTTTGAGCAGCGATAAGACGTTGGCTAGTAAGTAGGTTTGTCTTAGTACTTCCATCGTACAATGTTGCGTTTTTAAGCAGCGACAAGACGTTGGCTAGTAAGTAGGTTTGTCTTGGTACTTCCCTGGTACAATGTTCCGTTTTTAAGCAGCGATAAGACGTTGGCTAGTAAGTAGGTTTGTCTTAGTACTTCCATGGTACAATGTGCCATTTTTAAGCAGCGATAAGACGTTGGCGAGTTGTTGTGTCAAACCGGCAAAGTTTTCTAAATTGGTACAAACTTATTTTACAATATTCCTTTTGGAGTGGGCGCACTTTATTTCATTTTTGTTTTCTAATTTGAACGATAAAATTATATTCTCAAACAGCCTATTGCATGGTTCGATGGAACAGCATCAAATACACATAACGATATTTCAATTTAATCGTAAAATAATAAGTACGGTTCTGAATTAGTAGAACCATTTTACAATATTCCCCCTAAGGTCAGGGGGGCAACATTTCCTTGTGTTTCTAATGTGAGTTATATCAATATTATTTGAGACAGAACGATCGCGTGGGTTGATGAAATCGAACCAATACGAATAAAGGAAATTGCTGTTTGTGTGTGACGTATTAAATAGATTTTAAATTTAGTACAACCATTTTACAATATTCCGTTTAGTGCCGGGGCCCTAAAGTCGTATTTTTAAAATATTTTTTTTGTATGAGCTAGATGATACACATATATATCGCGTATGTGTTCCTATACGATTCAACCGATCGTGGATAAACTTTGTTGAATGGCTGTGCTCATGTCTGGAAAAGTTTCTAAGTAGGTACAATCGTTTTACTATAGAACTTTTGGTGCCGGGGCCCTAAATCTTCTTACTGTATATGAGTTATATAATTTCTAACAGATCTAATGCATGTGTTGATCAATCATCAGAAGTGCGTGGTCTAAATTTTGAAAATCCACGCTTCTCATATGTACAGCTGCATGTGGCCTGCTCACGCGTCGAACAACATTCTAATTTATTTGGGTACGCACCAGACAAAGTATATTGTCTTTATAATTGTTTAAAAATCGTAAGACAACATCTACCGTAATTCTGTCTTTGAGTGGCAATGCATCGCGTGTTGGGTTCTAGCTAGTTGAGGGGTCGGGGACACATAGGGCATACTGGTGGGGTGATGAGGGTGGGGTGAGCTTTCAATGAAAATCGGCGCTTCCTGGTCGTGTATTTCAAACCCTAAAGTAGGGAAGGAATTCAAGTGCACTGCCACTTGTAGAGAGTCCATAAAGGAGATTGCAATATTGGGTTGGCATATTTTCCATAACATAAATGTGCCTTAAATATAAAACTTCGTAGTTTTGATTAAAATTCGTATGATAAAAAAGTAATTTTTTTTTTTTTTTTAAAGTGAGGTCAGATGATTACTGTTGTTTGAAATGATTTTAAAAATTAAACATTTAATGCAAAAAAAATTATCAACTCTAGCATCCCACTAAATTTTATATAATATTATGGTGTTGTTTTTTTTTTTAAAATTAAGAGCAATTGTTTCCCTTGAAAAAGAAATGTCTTTAATCCTTTTAAAAAACTCATACATACTGAAACATGAAAAAATATAACCAAAATAATATATTATAATTTAATTAATACTATAAAATGTTTTTTTTTTTAATTTTTTTTTTTTTTAAAATGATTTAAAAAAAAAAAAAAATTATGTAAAAAAAAAAAAGAAGAACACCTTTTTTTACAATGAAAAATATTTAAATTTAAATACATTTTTATTTTCATCTTTTCCTGAAAAATCATATCTAGGTAATAGTTAGTGTCAATTATAGTTACATAGGGTGTGCCATAATTATATATAGTTATAAATCTTCAACATTCTACATAAATCTATTGTAACAAAAACGTTTTTTTTTTTAATATAGGTATTCCTCTGTCATTACATTTTTTACCTTTTATTTTGTATTTTAAATCTAAAATTGTTTCTAATTTAATATTTGAGTTACCATTTTTTTTACACAATTGAACTCACAAGGACAGCAAAAAATGTCAACACCAATAAACTCAAAAGGACAGCTATACATGTCAGCACCAATGACATCACCAAGAAAGCAAAAAATGTCAAAATCGGTGAACTCATGCAAGTCCATTATATCAATACAAGTGAACTCCTTGACCCAACCCCTTGAATTTGGTGAAGAATTGACGACCAACTTAAAGAACAGCAAGCAAACTGATGTGATTGTGCTGGACTTTTCAAAAGCGTTTGACCGTGTCAACCGTAGCTTGCTATTACAAAAACTGCAGAGATATGGAATCCAAGGCACTACCAAAACATGGATCTCTAGCTTCCTCAGCGACCGATGCCAGGCAGTAGTGGTAGATGGCAAAACATCGTCCCTTGTCGGTGTTAAGTGAGGGGTCCCCCAGGGCCCAGTGCTAGGCCCTTTTTTGTTCCTAGCATATATCAATGATCTGCCTGAGAAGCTGAAATCTCATGCAAGACTGTTCGCAGACGACACAGCGGGATACAGGACAATCGTCAACAGCTCTGACGAGAGCCAGCTTCAATAAGACCTCAATCGGTTAGCTGAGTGGGAGATGAGCTGGGACATGGAATTTCATCGCATCAAGTTCCAGACCCTGTCATTCTTCAGAAGCAGATTCCCTCTAAACCATTCTTACGAAGTGTATGGCCATATTCTTGAGCTAGTTTCCTCCGTAAAGTACCTGGGTGTTACCATTAAAATAGAGGTCCGCTGGGACGAGCACATTAACAGTGTGTGCAACCGGGCAAACAAGACCCTGGGGTTCCTAAGGCGCAATCTGAAGATCGGCAACTCAAGCGTAAAAGAAAAAGCCTGTAAAGCCTTTGCTCGATCTCTTTTAGAGTATGCTTCTACAGTCTGGGACCCATTTACTCAGAAAAGCATCGACAGGTTAGAGGTGGTCCAGCTACGGGCAGCATGCTTTGTCATGAACCGCTACAGAAACACCTCAAGTGTTGGCAGCATGCTAGAAACACTGGGCTGGTCTACATTGGAAGAACGACGACGACTATCCAGGCTCACCATGTTGTACAAGATAACAAATGGGCTGGTTCACTGCTCCGGAATCAAACAGAAACTCGTTCATCTTCCCCCTAGACTGCGACGAAGCCACGACAGACAGTTCCAGCTGGTAAAAACAAGAACAAAGTACAGGAGCTCCTCATTCCTGCCGAATACAATAGTGGACTGGAACAATCTTCCAAAAGTAACAGTTGAGGCGGCTACACTCGACACTTTGTGTCTATTGCCACCTGTATTCCAACCCCCAGTTCATAACACCACTGCTGAGTCGCCCTTGCAACCAGTGAAGCATCCCATTGAAACCCATGCACAGTAACATCGCAATGCCCTCTGAAACCTAGGAGAAAGATTGATCAATTCATTGACCGTGGGCCCTCAAAATAAAGAAATAAAGAAAAAGAAGATATGTTTTAAAAACTATGCAATACTTCAGCCACTAGTAAGATAACAAATGATGCATTTCGAAAAAAGTGATATAGAAATGGAATTTTTATAAAGAGACCCATGTATATTGGGAAGTGCCAGAGGGTGGACAGTGGGATAGAGGACAGTAGCATGGCGTTGGATTACTTACAAGCAGGAATCGAATTCGGATTATTTTATGTGTGGTATCTTCAAATATTATAAGAAATTAATATAAATTTTACTGTTAAGCGTTTATATATATTATAAGGTGCTAGGATCACCGTAACGATACAAAATTCGTACAAACGAGCTTAGATATTTTCTAATATTTTTACGCACAAATATGGTATAAATACTTTTATTTTAGTAAAGGTTTAAGTATTATTATTATAATTGCTAATACTTATAAAGTAATGACTCGGGACACATCTTAATTACTAGAATAAATGACCCGAAGTTATTGGGATAATAATGGTAGGTCCTTTGTGATAACTTCTAACTGCAATTTTAAAAAAAACAACTCATCCCACATCATAACTTTTTAAATGTAATGATATTTACGCTTCTAAAATCATTAAGTTTTTGTATGTTTTTTATCTGCTATATATGATACGCGTATCCTACATCCTTTCAAGCTCATAATCTATTTTTCCCCCTCTAAACATGACCTTAAATTAACCAGTCTAAATTATCACTAATTATATCACTTCTGTCACTAAAGTAATTAATGGAGTGACAATTACTACGCTAGAGAAATACTTTATAGATTTACCCTTTTTCGTGCCTGGAAGTACAACCTTTTTCTGTAAAAAAATTTAAAAAATCTTAGTCATTACAAGTCATTTCTGAGTCATTACAACGCTTTTAAAATAATCCGTTTTCTGTAGTAGGCCCTTAATTTTTTATTTTTTTTTTCATTATTCTTAATTAATTTTCTTATATGATCTTTACGAATATACTTTCAATCAGATCTAATGCATGGGTCAATAAAATTATAAATCAAATATAAATAGGAACATTTCAGTTTGTTTGTGACATAAATCAGTAGGGTTTTGAATTTATACAACCATTTTAAAATATTCTGCTGTGGCCAGGGACCTTAAAAAAACTTGTAAAAAAAAAAAAAAAAAATAGTTATAAAAAAATTAATTTTGTATGCATTCCTATACCATTTATCGGACGCGATAAAACTTTTGTGAATTGATGTGTGCACGCACTCAAATGTTCCTAAATAAGAACCATTATTGTATCTTATTTTGTTTTAGACTTACACTTTTTTTTTATATAGCTGTAAGAATTATATATTTTCACACAGATCTTTTGCATGGGTTAATGAAATTTAATCAAATACAAAGAGCGACATTTCAGTTTGTGTGTTACATAGTAAATTATTTGACTTAGTACCACCATTGTACACTATTCCGTTTAAAGCATGGGGTCCTAAATTCGTTTTTTAAAAATGTATTTTATATCAGCTAGAAAAACATAATTTTCGTTTGCGTTCCTCTACCATTAATTCGATTGCGATAAGACGTTCGCGAGGTAATGAGCTACGCGCAGAAAGGTTTCTAATTAGTTACACACTTATTTTATAACAGTCATTTTTCGCCGGTGTCCCTTTATAAGGAAATACCCCCCCCCCCTCTTTTTTTTTCCTTCTCCCAGGCATATTACAAATATCCTATATTTTTAGCTCGCGAGAACCTGGAGTGCGTTGCTTATTTGTTTTCTTATTTGCACCATTAAAACATAATTTCAAAGAACGCTATTGCATGGGTCGATGGAATTGAATCTAATACAAACAACAATATTTCAGTTTCTTTATGACATAATAAGTATGTTTCTAAACTAGTACAACCATTTTACGATATTCCGTTTCGAGCCGGGAAGACCAAATTTCGTTGTTTTTCTAATGTGAGTTATCAAAAGAAAATTTCGAACAGAACTTTTGCATGGGTTTATGGAATTGATTCAAATATAAAAAAAATCATAAATTATATACAAAAAATAAAAGGTCATTCGAGTTTGTAGGTGACATAATAAGTAGATTTCTTCTTCTTCTTATATTTGAGGGTCACTATATCAATTTGTTGATCATTCTGGCTCATGGTTTAAATTCAGAGTTTGCATTCTCTTAGATGGGTTTCCGTCCAAGGCTAACTAGTCCAATCCACCCAATCTAATTTAACATTAGAACAACATTTTATATTATTCCGTTTCGGGCTGAGGGCCCTAAATTCCTTTTTTTTTTTCTTTTATGAGCTCTATAAATATAATTCCTTGATGCGTTCCTATGCCATTCATCCATTTGTGATCAAACTTTGTTTAGTTGTAGTGTGCACGTACGCCAAAGTTTTTAAACAAGTAAAAATAGTTTAAAAAATTATTTTCGGGCAGGGGGCGCTAAATTAATTTTGTCTTATAAGAGCAATATAAATATATACTTTCTAACAGAGCTAATGCATGAGTGGATTAATCGCTACAAGTGTGTGGACTAAATTTTGAAAATCCACTCCTCTCATATGGACAGCTGTAAGTGGCCTGCTCACTCCTCATATGGACAGCTGTAAGTGGCCTGCTCACTTCTCATATGGACAGCTGTAAGTGGCCTGCTCACTTCTCATATGGACAGCTGTAAGTGGCCTGCTCACTTCTCATATGGACAGCTGTAAGTGGCCTGCTCACTTCTCATATGGACAGCTGTAAGTGGCCTGCTCACTTCTCATATGGACAGCTGTAAGTGACCTGCTCAATTCTCATATGGACAGCTGTAAGTGACCTGCTCACTTCTCATATGGACAGCTGTAAGTGACCTGCTCACTCCTCGAAAAATCGTTTTACTTTTTCTTGTACGCACCAGACGAAAAAAACAACAATTTTTTTTTTCCCTTAATAGAAAAATTATTTCAAAATGTAATTAAGACAAAGACACTTCCTTTTTTTGAGAGACAGAACAACGCACTCCGGGTTCTCGCTAGCTAAAAATATAGGACATATGTGATATACGTGTGGTAGGAAATAAAGAGGGGGGGGGCGATTTTATTTCCTTAATTTTAACCGTTATAACTTTGAGCTGCATTACTGTTCCTTGCCATTATATCCCTAATGATAGGGATCGAATCGAATCCATGCGAACTACCAACGAAATTCATGGGTGCTTATAAGTGGCTCAAATGGAATGCATTGACTAGACATATTTTGTATTATATAAATTTCTCTTAATATTGAAATTTCGTAGTTTCGTTAATACTAATTATGGTATAAAGGTAAAGTTATTGTGTTCTTATTTTTTAGGTCTACATTGTTAATGCTGTTTAAAATGATTTTGCAACTTACATTTTGATAACAAAAATAAAATAAACATGTACTAGTAAATTTCATTTTACGCAATTAAATGCTTTAAAAAGCGAAATCAATTGTTTCCCTTGACAAAGAAATAGTCCTTAATGTTCTTAAAATCTCGTAAATACTAAAAGACCAATTGGTATAACAAAACCCTTATTTATTAATGTATTAATATTTTAAATTGGTGGTGAGTCAGCCCCAGCGGTAATTGCAAGATAACAATTTTTTTAAAAACTTTTTTATTTAATGATTATTTAAAGACTACTTAATTATGATAAAAAAAAAACTATTTAAAAAGTAAACTAATTAAATTTTAAGTAAGGAAAGTAAGCAAGGTTTTGTCGAGGAGGTTAGGTAGTTTGTATTGTTGAGGAGGAGAGGCAGTTGATTTTGTTAAGGATGTGATGGAGTTGGCTTTTCTTTAAGGTGGAGAGGTAGTTGATTTTGATGAAGAGGTGACATATTTGATTTTGTTGAGTAGGTGAGGTAGATAATTTTGTTATGAAGGTGAGGTAGTTGGTTTTGTTGAGATAGTGAGGCTGTTGGTTTTGTTGAGAGAGTCAGGTTGTTGGGTTGGTTAAGGAGCTGATGTAGTTGGTTTTGTTAAGGAGGAGAGGAAGTTTGTTTTGTTAAGGAGGTGATGGAAGTTTGTTTTGTTGTGGAGGTGAGGTAGTTGGTTTTGTTATGGACATGAGGTAATTTATTTTTTAGAGGTGGAGAGGTAGTTTATTTTGTTGAAAAGGTTAGGTTTTGTTGATGAGATGAGGCAGTTGGTTTTGTTGATGAGATGAGGCAGTTGGTTTTGTTGATAAGATGAGGCAGTTGGTTTTGTTGAGGACGTGATATAGTTTGTTATGTTGCAAACATAAATTATTCTGTAAGAAGATCAGACACTATTATGATTTTGTATATAAGCTTAATGGTGGCCATTGAACTGATTGGGTACATTAGCTTGCAGGTGTTCATTATCCTGACTGTGATAAATATTGTGAGCTTTTTGAGCGGCCATTTTCTACAAAAAAGTGTCCCCTCTCAAAGTGTAAATATCAACATTTTGAATTGATGGCCAGATTCGTAAGTTTTTCTCTGTTTTGACATATTTCATCTATAGAAGTCAGATTAAAAGATTATTGTATCTTGTAAAAGTTGCTCGTTATAATAATGAGTTTCACTCTAATCTAATGCTTTATTTTATTGATTATTTAAAAAAAAATATAATCTATACTCTTATTCTCTTATATATGTTTTTGGTTAATTTTATTATGGTGAGTTGTGAATTCCGCGTGAAGACAGTTGGTTGAGCTCAGCTGTTTTTTATTAAGTTGAGCTATTGTTGTTGTAAAAAAAGACCCAAGTTCTGGCTACTGGGGTAAGAAGGGTCTAAGCATACAAGTAATGTAATGAAGATTTTGTATAGAAAGTTGTGTGCTCTGTCGGTTGTTGCAATTCTCATATTACTCATCTCCCATATAATTACTTATGTGACACATACCCTGTTATATTATAGTTATATACTTCTTTTTTTTTTTTTTTTTTTTTAAAGATTCTTTAAAGAAAATAAATTTTTTTTCAAGGGAAACAATCAATTTTTTTTAATTTATGTTTTAGTCGATTAAAATTAAGGAGTTTTCTAATAAATTTTAAGTTTCTTTATGTGACATAATTGTACGTTGACAATTTGGTTTTAAAATGTGTGCAAATAGTCCTTAAATTAACAACAACATTTATAATTGTATCTTTTATTTTTTATATCAATAAACATTTAATTGTATTCTTAAAAAGAAATATATATAGTAATAAATATCATTAACCAACCTCTTTTTTGCTATGTAATATACCTTCCACAAGTGGAATACGTCTTATAACAAGATGTTAGTCGCTTTGTTCCTATATCAAGGGACATAATACAAATAAATAGTAAATATTGTACAATTGATATTACCACAAATTTATTACTAAAATAGTATATTAAAAATTTAATTTATAATAGCCAATTGGATAATTATCCTATTCAATCCTTATTTGTAATGAGGAGACGTTTAAATAAACTCCTCTGCCCATCGCATGTCTGTACTACAACTAGAGACCGACCGAAAGTGATTTTCTGATTTCGGCCGAAGCCGAAAATAGGCCGAAAGTTTTAAATGACTTTTGGCCGAAATCGAAAAAAGGCCGAAAGTTTAAAAATGACTTTCGGCCGAAACCGAAAAAAGGCCGAATGTTAAAAATGAAATTTGGCCGAAACCGAAAATGAAATATTAAGATATTTTGAAATTCGTTCCCGCATACATTCTGCTTACATCGAAAATGATGTGGGAAAGTATAAATATTTACATTCTTTTTATAAAAATGAGATAATCGTAAATATTAATAAATAAACATCTAATTTAGGGGTCTCAAACTCGCGGCCAGCGAGCCATTTGTGACCCGCAACACGATATTTTGCGGCCCGCTACATGACAGAAAAGTTTAGTGTAAATGTGCCGGCCCGTTTCCCCCATTCTCATATATATAACGTGACTCTCCACGACGGTTTCAGTCGATCTCACCGACTAATCTAATTCTGATTTTTTTTTTGTATGACTCTATAAATTTTTGTATACCAGGTCTCTGGCAACAGTGAGTAGTTCTTGAGATCCCTTAATTATTTCATTGTTATTTATAAAGGTTGACCCGATTGTAACAGTTGTAATCGCTTTTTTGTGGATTTTTTAATGCGGCCCACTCTTATTCAGACACTAACTCCTGCGCCCCCCCCCCCATAATTTGAGTTTGATACCCTTGATCTAATGAATACTTTGGATTTTACCATTTTAATATAAAAGTAATTTAAATTGCTTTACGATTTTTTTTTTCAAATTTGTATGGTAGGAGAAAATTTGGCAAAAATTGAGGAGGTTGGGAGGAGGGGAAATTAATGCAAAATATTATTTTTTTAAACCGGGTCTCTAAAAAATATGGGTCTAAAAGATCACTTAATTTCTTTTTAAAGATCGTTTAGCTGGTTGTTATTGATCGGTTAGTTTGTTCTTAAAGATCGGTGAGTTTGTTCATAAAGATCGCTTAGATTGTTCCAAAATATCGCTTAGTTTCATCTTAAAGATCGCTTAATTTGTTCTTAAAGATCACTTAGTTTGTTGTTAACGATCGCTTAGTTTGTTGTTAAATACCGTTTAGTTTGTTCTTGAAGATCGCTTAGTTTGTTGTTAAAAATCGCTTAGTTTGTTGTTAAAGATCGTTTAGTTTGTTGTTAAAGATCGTTTAGTTTGTTCTTAAAGATCTTATAGTTTGTTGTAAAAGATCGCTTAGTTTGTTGTTAAAGATCGTCCAGTTTTTGTTAATGATCTCTTTATTTTTTTCTTAAAGATCGGTTAGTTTGTTCAAAAAGATCGCCTGGTTTGTTGTTAAAGATCGTTTAGTTTGTTCTTAAAGATCGCATTAGTTTGTTGTTAAAGATCGTCAAGTTTTTGTTAATGATAGCTCTATTTGTTCTTAAAGATCGCATTAGTTTGTTGTTAAAGATCGTGTAGTTTTTGTTAATGATAGCTTTATTTGTTCTTAAAGATCGTTTAGTTTGTTCTTAAAGATAATTGATTTTCTTCCTTAAGATCAATTAGTTTGTTCTTAAACATCTTTCAGTTTGTTCCTAGCGAACATTTAGTCTTCTGTTAAAGATCGCTTAGTTTATTCTTATAAATCATTAAAGATCATTTGTTTTGTTCTTAAAGATCATTTAGTTCGGTATTAAAAATCGTTTAGTTTGTTCTTAAAGATCGCTAAGATTGTTCTTAAAGATCGCTTAGTTTGTTTTAAAGATCGTTTAGTTTGTTTTAAAATGTCGCTTAGTTTGTTGTTATATATCGCTTTTGCTTAGTATTAAATGACCGAAAACCTGAGTCACTTTCGGCCGGATGGCCGAAAGTCTAAGTCAATTTCGGCCGAACCCGAAGAAAACCGAAAGTTAACTTTACTCTTTCGGCCGAAACCGAAATTAAGCCGAAAGTTAACTTTCCAGTTTCAGCCGAAACCAAAAATTGGCCGAAAGTGATAAAATGGACACTTTCGGCGCTGAAACCGAAGCCGAATTTCGGTCGGCCTCTAACTACAACGTTACTTACTACCTTTCATGTCTCTTTAATTCCGTCACACATTTAAAGTGACTATATCTGTCGAGAAGCGTTTCTTCTGATTGGCCAAGTCTTTCACTTCATTCCGTTCAGCAGTACATCATACAGCAACAGTCACCAATGCAACAAACATCAACCGGTTTTTTTTTACACAAAAGTTTATAAACACTACTCGATGAACAAGACTTGATGTATAATTTCAGAATTTTATAATAAAATCACTCCAACCAAATATTAATCAATAAACCAATCCAAACACTTCTTCCAGTATATCGCCATCAATTCTCTCAGCACAACACTTAGCAGTATTCAATTCACAACAGTCAATGTAGCACATCCGCAACCTATCTTCTCTAACCACAACTAAAAACTAATGCGTCACTTCCCATTACACAATTACGTCACAAAACTCTCACACAAACGATACGGCTGCACATAAAATCTCTAACTAACAACTTTTACCTATCAAACATGACAACAACGCTCTACACATAGCAACAGTGATTCTCATGCCCTCGACAATATCCCCACACTCCCTAAATTGTATTGATGACTTAAGAGCAGTGACGTAGTAGCTAGAGTTTGTGTCACCCGATGTGGGAAATCTCGTGGTTTCACACCCCCCTCCCCCTTTTTTTAAGATTTCTATGATGGACTTCTACTTGTTAAAATAAGTACTACATTGACAAAGTTACAATGTAATTAAAGGTGCGGAGGTAAGTGAATATACGACTTGTAACTACGTTATGATACAGCTATCTTAACATTAGATTTACTTTATTTAAAAGTTGTTAGATACTGCCAAGAAGATTAACTTGCTCCAGTAGTTAGACGTGTAAGCATAGACAGCATGTAAAAGACGTTGCGCCGTATGACAATCTTGCTCAAATGTTGAGAGGCGATGCAACTGGAGATTTGGCGAAAGTTTTATAACTTGAATAATTGTGGGTTTCGATATATTTGATTTAAATGTCCTTCTTCCGTTTTCCATGTAATGGCACAATTGTATGCGAGCAGTAGTTCGAGAATTTGAATACATTAAATAGTACACAAGTCAATTAATTATGCAAAATATGAAAATGAGAACATTGTATAGGCGAAAAGAATGGTCAAACGTGATTATCTCAACATGTGTACTTTGTGACTCAAGTTCTTTTAGCACTATGGTATTTGTAAGATTTTAAGCAGTCTTGGGGGGAAACTGATGTAATGCAAAATACTGAACAAGCGCTTACTTCTTATGAAGAATTACATGTATTATTTTATGCATATGAAAATTAATAATCCATACAAATTAAATGTATTTGTTCAAACCTATTTAATGTGTTATCTATGTATATTAAACATATTTTACATACATATTAATTGATAATTTAATAAAATTAAATTTAATATTTTATGATTATTGAATATAATTTTTATACGAACGTTTTGTATTATATTTTTAAAAAAATCATTATCTTTCAGAAACAATAAATGAAATATTCCATAGATATTAAATTTATTTTTATTAATTTCTCAAGTAGTTTAATCCATGCATATATATATATATGCGATTTAAAGATGTCTGTCAAAGGGACATGAAAGCAGCCAAAATACATACAAGTGACTGGGAGTGTAAGGCAAAAGACCGATCTACGTGGCGCACAGTTGTCAAAGAGGGCGTCATGGTAGCCGAGGAGCGAAGAATGGAAGAGGCTGCAAGGAAGCACAGAACTCGTGTGTAAAAACTGTGGTAAAGACTGTCACTCAAGGATAGGACTGCACAGCCACTCGAGAAAATGCAACCCAACCCAACGGTGATGCACCATCGTCTCACGAGACGGAAGGATGCCGATCAAAAAAAAAATATATATATTGCTCTGTCATATGTTGTTGTATGCTGACATTCCTGGGTGATGCTGACTTACCTTATTGTAGGTTTGTAAAATATGGTGATTTGTTTGTTTGTTATAACATGTTTTTTTTTGTTCAAATGATAACGAATGTGTGGTAGAAGTCGATAGACGAGAGAATTTGTTTTGTTATTTATGATGTTTATGATGTATTTATGGATTTCAACTAGGAGAGATAATTGTTTGGGCTGTTCATGACGTGTATGATGTATCTATAGAAGCCAGATATGAGATAGAATTTGTTTGGTAGCAAATGTTGTTTATGATCTATATGTAAGAGTCAGAAAAGATGGAGAATTTGTGTGGTTGTGTAATCACTACTGTTGACATTGATTTTTCTATTGAAGTAAGATTCAAATGTAGTACCTTCTTTTAAAAAACACAGCTACTGTGTGACTATAACGTTAGTTTTTACTCTAAAAGTGGCCTTACTTTGATAGAATATAAACCTACATTTTCGTTTTATTAATTTAATTAAATCCATTGAACTTACTTGTAAAGAGAAGATCAAATTCCGCTATTGAAATTTGAGAAATTTAGAATATTCTTTTTGTAAGATGACTACATTTTGTAATACAAACTTACAATGTGTGTGTCTGACGTCACAACTTTAAGTGTACTTATTAAAAGGTCAGTAATGGTGGGTGATGTTAGGAACGTGGTTGATGCGCGTGATTGCTTGCCTTATAACAGTTCCTGAATGGCGAGAACTTTAAATTAATCTACCTACGAGAGAGGTATGCATCATTAAATAAGTTAATCACTTACTTTATAGTTTTGATAGTCATTCTTACAAGAGGATTGAATTTTTTATCTACAAGCTCTAGTCCTCTTGAAGTCGTTCCCTAAACATGGCGTTATAATACAAATGTCATTTAATATGGGATCCGTCCGTCCCTGTTATGTTTTTGCTAAGTACAGTGATTCTATCAGACATACTTCCAGGGGGCATTTTAGATTTTCTGGAGGAGACAGTGGTCAGATTGGCAGATAGGACATACGTCCCGTGACGCCAGACTACTGTCGGAAAGGGGAACATATGCCTAGATGGTATTTAATGGGTGAAAATAATGAGTTTGAGAGTTGGAAAAAGGCGGTGGCTGAAAATGTGACAAAGCATGCATACAGCTAAGTCAGTTGATAAGAATTACAATTATTGATAAGAACCTACTCCCACCACAACCCCAAAGGATTGCACATGTTTTGACGTATAAGTATAGTCATTAATATTTTAAAGTGCAGTCCCCTTTACACCAAAGATTTATTTCACCAACTATTTCAGAATCAAATATTACGCACCAAACGTACCCACTCCTTTCCCCCAACTTTTCCAGTGGACAATTTTAGTGTTTCTGCTAGGCATTTAGTTTTGAGAGTCAACAATGAATATAATAGCAATACAAACATTTAGAGTCAAAACAACTGTTCGAAAATATTATATAAGTGTAGGACTTAGAGAAAGCTTTTTAAAGTATATCTATAATATAAAACATTGTGTGTAAATAAAACAATATTTATTGTTAAGTTTCAGTCATGGTTACACAAAAGATCATTTTAAAAGTTTCATAAAAAGTATTTCCCCATTACCAAACAGCTTCAAGTAACACCTTACTTTTGAAACAGAGATGGTACGCTTGTTACAAAATGCAACCATGAAGACATGTGTGTAGTGGTCAGCTACTAGATAGTGACTGGTATATATAAAGTGAATGGTGTGAACGATGGAGTGGTTAGGATCGGTTACGATTGGTTAATGTTTACTGAGGCTAGTTAGTGTTGAGTCAGATGGGTTAGGATTGGGACAGTTTGAGTGAGCTCTGTGACCCTTAGACGATCGCTCATGGAAGGACAGAGTCGGCTGTACTTTACGCAAGAGAACTTTGACTGATAGTTAGCTTTACACTGACTGTATTGACTTTACTTTAGGAAAAATGATCTTGACTTTAATTTGCTTTAGATTGACAGTCTCGCCTGTACTTAAGACACGTAAACGTTGATTGGTATTTAGCTAAAGATTGACAGTCTTGCCTATACTTGACTGATTATTTGCTTTTGGTTGAATGTCTCGCTCTACTTTTTTGTTTTGCATCTAAAGCTTGTGGTGTATTCTAATGTATACAATTATTGGCACATTCTCTTACTTGTTGTATTCTAATGTACACAGCTAATTGCAATATTCTCCAACTGGTGTATTCCAATGTACACATCTATTGGCACATTCTCCAACTGATTTATTCTAATGTACACATCTATTGGCACATTCTCCAAATGGTGTATTCTAATGTACAAAGCTATTGGCACATTCTCCAACATTTTGTATTTTAAGGTACACATCTATTGGCACATTCTCCAACTGGTAAATTCTAATGTAAACAGCTATTGGCAAATTTTCCAATTGGTGTATTTTAATGTACTCAACTATTGACACAATCTCCGACTGGTGTATTCTAATATACACAACTATTAGCACCTTCTCCGACTGGTGTATTATATTGTACACAACTATTGGCACATTCTCCAAATGGTGTATTCTAAATGTACACAACTGTTGGCACATTCTATAAATGGTGTATTCTAAATGTACACAACTGTTGGCACATTCTCCAAATGGTGTATTCTAAATGTACACAACTGTTGGCACATTCTCCAAATGGTGTATTCTAAATGTACACACCTGTTGGCACAGTCCCAGACAGTTGTTTTGTTATGTACACATTAATTGTTTAACGTATGTAACATTATGTAACATGTAACATATCAATATTTATATTACTGGTAGGCAAGATGCTTTTGTCTCTTTAAGGTACTTGATTGAAATGACACTTGAATAGACTAAGGTCATTTGTTTAATAATGTGCTTCTTATTATAAGACATTGTATACGATTATCTGCCATATATGGAAGTATGGATCAGATGCAGGGAGAGAGAGAGAGAGAGAGAGAGAGAGAGAAGAGAGAGAGAGAGAAGAAGAAGAGAGAGAGAGAGAGAGAAGAAGAAGAGAGAGAGAGAGAAGAAGAAGAGAGAGAGAGAGAAAGAGAGAGAAGAAGAGAGAGAGAGAGAGAGAGAGAGAAGAAGAAGAGAGAGAGAGAGAGAGAGAGAAAAAGAGATAGAGAGAGAAGAAAAAGAGAGAGAGGGAGAAGAAGAAGAGAGAGAGAGAAGATAGATGTAGAGAGAGAGAGAAGAAGAAGAGAGAGAGAGAGAAGAAGAAGAGAGAGAGAGAGAAAGAGAGAGAAGAAGAGAGAGAGAGAGAGAGAGAGAAGAAGAAGAGAGAGAGAGAGAGAGAGAGAAGAAGAGATAGAGAGAGAAGAAGAAGAGAGAGAGGGAGAAGAAGAAGAGAGAGAGAGAAGATAGATGTTTACATCCGGTGCAAACTTTATCTTTTGTTTACCGACCTGCATTACCTTAAACTGTGTCTAACTCTATACCTGAGTGTGTGCACTCAGAGTGCTACTAACATTGTGACTGGAGATGTGTTAAGACACAATATGACGCTGTATACCATTCTAGTAGCGGCTTTTTCAAACAAACTGCTTACCTGTGATGCCAAGAGACCAGAAATTGACATGTCATCTGTAAATATAGACTGAAAAAAGAATACAGTTCTCCACACAGCGGGGGCTGGTCACGGCGCATTTAATGTTTTGCACAGTTCATCTCGAACGCCCTCTGCTCAGAGGCCCATAGAGTGCCAAACAATTACGTCATTTTATCTGGCCTTAATCCTCCTAGCAAACTCCTGCTCTCATGAACCCAACCCTGGACGTCGTCACGAGTGCTGGCTATCCTCAGTCGCATACCTTCTCATGTTCCCTGTGGTACTTGTGACATTGTTGCGCTATGGGAAGAGAGAGGCATTGCATGTGGACAATAATATTAAAAACATGGTGAAAATTATGGCCTGCAGTGCTATTGTGCTGTCTTCGAATGCCCGAATAGACAGACCGTGTTTAATCTTCATAATTCAATGACACAAACTTCCTTCCCAGATTCCTCCCTAAATCCTCAATTCTCCACTCCAACGGAACGTCAACGTTTTCAGCTACCACACTGCTCTACTCCTATTTGCTGCAGTCAGCAAGACAAATGGAAACACATGAGTTTGCACAAATTGAATGTGAACTTCAGCCTGAAAGCGTAAAGAGAGTCGAGATAGCCAACTTGATCAAAAGCTCAAAACTAACCAGTTGTAAACAAAATGTGGTTTTAAAAGCAAAGTATATTATTACAGGTCACGGGCTTGGCCTAAAGTGACTGTCCTCACAATGACAACAGAATTTGTGGATGTTTGTTCTGTGTGCATTACGTCTAGTTCCGGCGCCATCTTTTTTTAAATATTTATTTTATTTACCGACTTGCATTACCTTAAACTTTAATATGAATTCGTATCATCTTGGGCATAGGAAAACATGTTGGAATCCCTCCAAAGACAACGCAGAGTTTGTACCGGATAATTACAAACTATTCTTGTGAGACAGAAAAAAACCAAGGAGGAGGACTACTATTGGTGTCAATGACTGCCTGGACTGTCACACTGTTCAAGAACTAGATGTTGATGACTGCCTGGACTGTCACGCTGTTCCAGAACTAGATGTTGATGACTGCCTGGACTGCAACGCTGTTCCAGAACTGGATGTTGATGACTAAAAACTCCAGTGGGTGAAGGTGGGGCTGAAATGAAGACGCACACTTTACCTTTGTGCCTATTATAGACCCAACACAGCAAATGAACCAAGCTTGAAGAGGCTTGATGTGTTAATACAGAGAGCAATTCAGTCGAAGAACGCTTCTCTCCTTAAATGGGATGTTTCGACTTTCCTAGTTGGAACTGGCAGATTACAGTCTGGAATCCCAAGTCTCCATATCCGAGCCTACATTCTGACTTAATGGTGATAATTAACTACCTGGAACAGATGGTTAAAGAACCCACGCGAGGGTAAACACTCTCGACACACTCCTCACTAACAGTCCACATCTCATCCCAAGAGTCTAGGCCTTCACCGACATATCAGACCACTGCATACCGTACTGCTAATTTCAAGTCAGTGCGCTAAAAAAAGAAGCAGGTTGTGCTAGAAATCCCCATTTATACCAAGGCAGACTGGGATAGCCTGATATTCCGTTTGGAGGTAGGGGCCCGGGGTCGGCCCGGTATTGCAGTTCTTCCGGGAACGGCCCAATAAATAAACAATGACAAAATTGGAAAAAAACTTAGTTGTGTCTGGGTAAAAGTTGGTTTAATTTTGAGGGTGACTGTGTTAAAAGCCATAATAATTAAATACTTTATGAATTTTGGCGGCAGGTTGAAAGCACAAGACACAAAAATACATGTGCGTCATAAGGGACAGTTGAAACGTATTTATTTTGTGTTGAATACTTTTGTCATGTATGTAGTGTGATGGCAGTTAGAGTGAACGGTAGTTTTTGCTTTGTTTTGTTACTTACGTGTGTCATGTATCGATCTCTTGATTAAATGAATGGTGAAACCAATATACAGAAAGGTAAGTTGGCACAATTTGATAAGTTTTAATACTTTTCTCTTGAAAGTCATTCGACAATATTTACGAAAATGTGTTTTTAATTTTTATCTGAAAGAAATTCATTTATGTAGAAAATACTATATCACTTTGTAACAATAAGAATGAATGGGCGTCTATGGTGACGGAGAGAAGGGTGCGTGTGGAGTGGGTAGGTGGACGGGTGGGTTGGTGGTGTGGGTGGAAAGTGAGCTGGTTGGTTGGTGGTGTGGGTAGAAAGTGAGCTGGTGGGTTGGTGGGTCAATTGCATGGGTGGATCAATTTTTTCAAGAGCTAATGCATAGTTGGATCAAATGCTAACAGTGCGTGGAATAACTTTTGAAAATTCACCCTTCCCATTTGAACACTTGTATATGGCCTACTCACTTCCAATATGAACAGCTGCATGTGGCCTACTCACTTCCCATATGAACAGCTGCATGTGGAATACTGACTTCCCATACGAACAGCTGCATGTGGCCTACTCACTTCCCATACGAACAGCTGCATGTGGCCTACTCACTTCCCATATGAACAGATCCATGTATCATACTTGCTTCCCATATGAACAGATCCATGTGTCTAACTCACTTCCCATATAAAAAGATCCATTTGCCCTACTCACACGTTGAAATATATTCTAATTTATTTGTGTATGCAGCAGACCAAAAATATGTCTATATAAATATTAATTATGGTCATGTACCACTTGGTTTTGAGGAGTTTTGAATAGTAATAGTGAATTAATGAAAACACAAACACTCTCTTTCTTTGAGTGGCAGTGCAATGCATGCCGATTACTCGTTAATTAAAAATAAAGGACACGTGTGCCATACGGGTGAGAAAAAATGGGGGTTGACTTTATTTGCTCTAATTTATCTTTGGGCCTACTGGCTGTTCATTGTTATTGTATCCCTTATGGTAGGGCTCGAGTTCTAGTGCAACAGCACTTGTAAATATGATCTACTTTAGAGAGCAGGTCAAAAAAGAAGAAGCGCTGGTTAAGCATATTTTATATTATATATATGTATCTTAGATTTAAAATGTTGTAGTTTTGAAAAATTACACATAATATACAAGTAAAATGATAAAATATTTTTATTTTTAGGTCTAAATCATCAAAGATTTTTAAAATATTTGTATACATTACTAATGCATATATAAAAAAACAAATTAAAATCACTCACATTATAGGCCCTACCCAATTTTATGGGTTTTTTATTTTTTTATTTTTAAGCGAAAGCAATTGTTTCCCTTGCTCTACAAATGTTTAAATTAAGGTTTTCCTCTGCCATTCATCATGGTCAAACAAGAAACAACACACAATAACTCTGATATTGCTTTCACAATACAGAAAACATGTATGGCACCACAGACTTAAGGCTTTTTTCCACAAATATAATTACACAGACATTACATTAGAAACACTTTTTAGATTTAAAATAAAAACATAATTCAAAACATATGTTAAGAAATATTATGAGAAATAATACATTCATAGTTTATCATTCCAACTCATTTAGACATCATGTTAAAAAAATTATTAATTTACACAAATGTTTAATTTAGTACACTCTATTATAATGTTAACATTTTGTTTATTTCAAACTTCAGAAAATGTGCCTGTCATTATATTAGTTTTACTCTGTATATGTATATATGTATTGAATTATTTTGAATAAAAAACAAATAAAAAAATTCATCACGGTCATTATCACCGTCATGTCCGTTAGTCCTTGGACCATCAGATGAGATGTGAACTTTCCTCCTCCATTCGTCTCTATCTTCTGCACTACGCACAGCATCCCATTGTTTTAGTCACATTCACTCTTTGATGTTATCCTCCCATCTTTTCTTTGTCTTCCTCTTCTTCTCCCTCCTCTTGTTGTGCCCTGCATGATTTCTTTGGCAAGCCCTTGTTTCCTTGGCATTATAGTTTCTTAATTTATGTTTTGTATTTTCAATCTGAAAAGTGTTTCCAATGTGGAAGTTCCTAAGTCTGTTACGTCATACATTTTCTAAAACAAGTGGACCCCTCCTTCCCCCCCCCCCTTTTTCCAGTGTGTAAGAACATTTAGACGGCCCATTTGTTTACTGTCTTTATTTATTAGATTAGGATATAGCCACTCATACAAAATATGGTCTTTCAGAACAGGATGGATTTAGCCGCTACTACCTGGTTTTATATTTATAACAATTTTACGCACTTTAATCGCAACTTTTAACGAGCTGCAAGACATCTAAAACTACAAAGTAATTTACACATTACCTTCAATATTTTTGCCAATTTTTTTTTTTTTATATGAGGCCAGATGCCTCTAGATTTAACACAGGCCAGATGCCTCTAGATTTAACACAGGCCAGATGCCTCTAGATTTAACACAGGCCAGATGCCTCTAGATTAAACACAAATATGAATGTTATCACTAATTTACTTTTTTTAATAAGAAAGCGATGAATCTCTATGTAGGTGATCTTTTAACTAAACTAATTATTGAAAACAATAGAGCAGTATTTATTTGTTTCATTGAAACGTACCATTGTATCTTCTCGGAATTCTTTCATACACATACATTAATTTATTGCTACATGTACCTTAAAAGTTGATTTAAAAACAAAAACAAATAGAAATCACTGTGTTCCTTAAATCACTGTAATGAACAATGTAACTCTTATGCTATTTGTGACTTTTAAACAAGATGTGACTATAAAATATTGTAAGACGACTTGACACTGAAAGGCGTAGGAGCTGTTAAACACACCGTAGCACATGCAAGAGTTTAACATAATGTCAGTCTTAAATTGAATTAAACTTAATCAAATTTTAATTCATAAATTTTTATGTTGTTGCTTTTTTTTTTTTTTTTTTTTTTGTTTTTTTTTTTTTTTTTTTTTTTTTTTTTTTTTTTTTTTTTTTTTTTTTTTTTTTTTTTTTTTTTTTTTTTTTTTTTTTTTTTTTTTTTTGGTTTGTTTTTTTTAATGTAAAAATCTCGATCACACTTACAACTTAATTAGTCCAACACAATGTAAACACACTAAGAACATTATTTGCCTAATCCAATGTAAACAAACTTTGAACTTCATAGGTCTAATCCAGTGTAAACAAAATTAGAACTACATTTGTCTAACCCAGTGTAAACGTGAACAGTATTCCAACCTATCCATGCGTGTTACTCAACCATTGTCAGTTTTTGTTCATGAAATCTTTACTATGTGTATAGTATAATTCTGTTAATATAAATTTGTAAAAAAAGAAATATCAATTTTCAATTTCAAGTGTTTATCCTGTCTAGCTCAACAAACATCGAATCTAGTACATTTAAAACTACGATAACAACTATATTTACGAAAGCAAAATGACATCATATAATGTATTATTAATAGCTGTCCGTACTTCAAAAAGATACTTTTAGTATGAAATATAATTTGAATACATATTTAATTCTTCGTCGTTTAAAATCGTGTTTTCTTTTAACTTGGGACGTTGGTAAAAAAATAATACTAAAAATACCGCTACAAGCGAACAACAAAAGTACGATTTCTGCTTATGATCAGAAGTGACCAAAAAAGATACAGCACGATTGTTATGTTTGAATTATGTAAGCCACTAACAATATTATCTCGTATATAATGTACGCTTCTGTTGTGACGCGTGGACTTCTTCCTTAAGAACTGCTTATTAATAAAGCGAATTTCGTACTGAGAGTATATTACAAATAATTCTAAATGTTAGAAAAAAACGATGTTTCAAAAGTGAGTTCAAAAACGCCCAAAATATAATTCCCGATGAAAATGCTAAATGATTTTTTTTTAAATACAACGAAACTGCTTTTGAAGCTTATAATTTTTATTTTTGGAAAATGAAATCGTCTCAATATAAGTATGGTGTAAATGCAATTTTGATTTAAAAATAGTTTGGACTAATGTCAGGTCTGCTGAGGAAGCCCTTAACTGGAAAGTTCCTGTCGTATTGTCCTGGTTCTTACTTCAAGCTTCTACATACTTTGTTATATTTTTTTCTTTTCTTAAAGGATTAAGGCTAGCATATGTTTATCAAAGGGAAACAATTAAGTTTTCTTTCTAAATGTCTTGTATCGACATATTTGATGATTTTTGTGAGATTTTTTTTTCAATTCAAAATTAAGAAAGAAAAAAAAACGAGTCAGTACAAACACTGTGCAATAAGATCTAAACATATTAGTGACATAATTTTTTGTAAACTTTTATTAACTATAATGAAAACTTAAAATTTATATTTTTAACAGAAATACATTTATTATAATATATGCATATATGCACTGGAAATGGTTTTAGCCAAGGACTACTATGCTTTATTTTGAGCTGTAGTCCGCCTGAATTCGATCCCTACATCTAGGTATAAAATATAAAAGCCATTCAATGCAGCGGCTCTCAATTTGCTGGTTGCGTTCCCCCTTGATGTCAAACGACCCTTCTCAGGGGCTGCCATCGAAAAACAGATATGCTCTACAGTTATGACGTAGCAGCGAAAATAAGTTTGCGGTTGGTGGTCACCACAACATGAGATTCTGCATTAAAGGGTCTCGGCATTCGAAAGGTTAAGAAACATTGTTTTAATGAAGGACGAATTACATTATGAAATAAACATTGCATCATTCGGTTTCTGCGGAACTATAGTGTACTTATGTGTGGTTTTACATCAGAAAGCCTCCATGAAAGTGAGTTTGGGTGGGGTACCCAATATTTTGGTGGAGCGGGCAGTAGCAAAAGACGTAGGTAAGGGATGGCATAATGCGTAGCTAAGGGGTGGCAAGAGACGTAGCTAAGGGATGGCGAGAGACGTAGCTAAGCGATGGCGAGAGACGTAGCTAAGGGATGGCAAAAGACGTAGCTAAGGGATGGCAAGACACATAGCTAAAGGATGGCAAGAGACGTAGCTAAGGGATGGCAAGAGACGTAGCTAAGGGATGGCAAAAGACGTAGCTAAGGAATGGCAAGACACATAGCTAAAGGATGGCAAAAGACGTAGCTAAGGGATGGCAAGACACATAGCTAAAGGATGGCAAAAGACGTAGCTAAAGGATGGCAAGAGACGTAGCTAAGGGATGGCAAGAGACGTAGCTAAGGGATGGCAAGAGACGTAGCTAAGGGATGGCAAGAGACGTAGCTAAGGGATGGCAAGAGACGTAGCTAAGGGATGGCAAGAGACGTAGCTAAGGGATGGCAAACGAAGTATCTAAAGGATGGCAAGAGACGTAGCCAAAGGATGGCAAGAGACATAGCTAAAGGATGGGCAAGAGACGTAGCTAAAGGATGGCAAGAGACGTAGCTAAGGGATGGAAAGAGACGTAGCTAAGGGATGACACATTGGACATACGTCTTTGATCACCAGACTAACGTGTAAGCTTTGATTGTATTTAATGTTAGAAAATAATTAGGTTGAGATTGGGTTGGGGGGGGGGGCGAAAACGAATAAATCAAGATGTTTATTTTCATTTGACTGAAATGCAAGGTTTCTATTAATCGTTGTGTACTGGGAAGGAACTTTTGAAATGTTTTGTAAGAGGCATTATGACGCAGTCACTGAATTCACTCCATTTGTGGCGTACCCATGGGCAATCAATAGGAGTCGCTTAGTCAATTATTTTGTCACGTGATGTGAGTAAAAACGAGTAAGACCTCCGGTAGGCTGTATACAACACACTAGTGATGACAACAGTAGCCCAACAGTACACACTACAACTACACTACATTTCGTCCAATGAAAATTAACAGTAAAATAAACAAAGGGGAATGACTCCCGCATCAATATTGAATAAAAACGCAAATGGCGTCATGAGCACGCACGGAGCTCAACAACATCCTGCCGATAATAGTATTGATAGTTCCCATCGAATATCGCTCACAAATTTTCCTTGAAATAACTTTCTTCCTTTAATCATAACTGACGTATATTTATTGTCACATTTATGTATTTCATTTAAAAAACACATGTATTCCAGAATATTTCGAAAGGTAAAATTTTTAAGTAACATGACATTAGGGAAGCACTGATGAAGTATCTTTTGTTGTGTGTAGCAGCCTAGTGATGGCTGACTCACATCACGTGACCAAACAAGGAAGTGACTAAGCGACACCCATTGGCACACGCTGATAACCAGCTCGGTAATGTAATAGAAATCAGCGTGAAGAAAGGGTTGCTGAAATTTAGTGTTCGAAAGATAATAAGGGTTGCATTTTGGTGTATACTTGAATTTGCTGTTTCTTTCAGAAAATTTTGAGTTTAAATTTCGAGCTATCGAGTGGATAGTGTTAAAATTAGACATAAATATGATTATAGACATCTTGAATTTAGAACCAGAATGACGGAAAATGTTCTTACAGTTGTGTAGCCCTTAAGTGTACACGTTTGCCTTAGATTACTCGCGTCCTATAGATCTCTTTAGTCCCTAGAACATTTAAAAACAATAAATAAAAAAGAAACATGTTATTTATCATATTTTGAATTGCATTTTGCAGCATTTCATTCTTCATTGGAGAGGAATGGAAGAGATTATAGATTTAAAAAAAAAAATATAGGTGTCACTTCAACTTAGAGCAACCGTGTTAGCCATGCAACCCTAACGACTTTAGGCTTTCTCGGATATGTTAGTGGTTTCTGTTTTGATAAGGAAAGTTTAGTATTTTAAAGATGTGATTAGGACAATTGCGTGGTTAGTTGATTTGATAAGGGATAGATTCTTAATTTAAAAAGTAAAAACACATTTCCATTGATATAGGTTAAAAAAACATATTTAGTTTTGTTATTAGTTCTTTCGAACCGTTTAGGATGTGCAATATATGTTCCATATCTACTTCTTTATAATATAAGATCAACTCTACGAAAAAGTTGGATGATCAAACTACAATATAATCATGTTTTAAATAGATAATATTTAGTTTAATTTGTGCAAATTTTAATAATTTTTTCAACTTTGTATTTACTATTTCTGTATACCACAATTTATTACAATAATAAAGTATTCAAATTATATATCAATAACTGCATTTTATAATGTAAGATCCCATCATGATATATATATGACAAAGTTTTACTATGAAACCAGAGCCGTTCTTAGGAATTTGGGGGGCCCTAACCATGGAGCGTAGGTTAAGGCCCCGAAACGGGAGGGGTGGAGCTCCCTCAAGCTTAGGAGAAAACCCTAACAACCACTGCGAAACCTCCATTCTGCCTTCAGCAATGTTTCCTCTTTGCTCGCGTGTAACCACTAACCATATTGATAATTCCGCCAATAGAGCAAATGTGTACTTCTGAAATATATGGACATGCAGGTGGCAGACGGGCCTTAGGCCGTAGCCTAGTTTGCATTTATGCCTAAGAATGCTCCGCTGGAATTTTTTTTCCTTATTTTTTTTTAGGAGATCCCTTCCCCTGCCTCCGAATTCAAATAAGAATGATAAATATCAGGATGAGGAAGGTACCGTGAGTGACACAGACGGCTGCAGTGACAGTTACTAAAAAAAGACAAACCGGGGGATCGAGGGCGCCCCACGGGGGCCCCTTTACGTTCAGGGCCCTACGTGGATGCGTAGTCAGCGTATGCCTACGAACGGGCCTGATGAAACAAACTCATCACACCTTTCAATAAGGCTTCCTCAATTTCTCCGTCAAATGTATTTATGTGTATCTCTCATTTGATTCTACCTACCATAAAAATAGCACACACAAAGTTATACTGATACACTTATGAAATTGGATTATACTATTACAAATAAAATAAGCATGTAGATAGCATGCCTTTGAGAGAATGTTCAAAAGACGCAAAGCCTACAATTGGTTATTTATCTGTTTCAATATGCTTATTTATTTTAGAATTTTAATTTCATAGTTTTATAAAAATGCTTACCAACTAAACGAGGAACATTAACGATTGTGTGGCGATATTTAAAAGAAAAAAAAATTGATATTTATTTTACAAGATAATACCAACACAATGAAATAAAAATATAAAGTCTTACACATTATTATTAATATATATATATAGAATGTATGTCCACTCTGCAGGCCCAATATATATATTGTGTGAGGTTAAATAAGTATGTCCCTTAAAAATATATCTTGAAGCAATTTTTATCCACCGGTATATATATATAAAAAAAATTAAAATGAAAAAAACTTTTCTTTCTAAAAATTAAATAGTTCGTTTCACATTTAATTGATTGGAGAAAGCCGACTGAGATTTTGACTGTGTTTTTCAATTATAAAAATATTTGTTTTAAATTCAGGCATTAACGCTAATCCTTTTTTTTTTTTTAAATGTTTAACAAAAAAAATATTTAGCTATGTAGAAAATAGAGAATATCCATTTGAAAGACACACATACCTATATTTTATAGAAATGAAGATGTTAAAACTTGTACTTAAATGAGAAATTCTGGTTCCGGTTCTGGTAGTGTTCGTTGCTGCATCCATGTACTGGCATCTGTCTGACCGTTAGGTGACTGATGTTGCTAGTTTAACAGCTCCTAGCCAGGGTAGCCTTGAAACTTTCGGCCGATGGCGAGTTACTGTGGTATTGTCCAGGTGGCTCGAAGCTATTATTGTGAGTGGGAAGAAATATTGTTTATACTGCACTGTGTTGTACTGAGGTACATTGAAGCTAATGCTATTGTTTCGGGTGTTTATGGGGTTAACAGTGGTGAAGTCGGTGTTCAGTGACCGTTTGGCTCTAATCAAACGACCCTTGTGTGGGGTGAGGTACGTGCCCGGTGGGATGGCTGGCACCAGTCACATGACCACTTTATATAAGAATATCTTCTGTCTTAAAAAAAAAGGGGGGGGGGGCTTTCAAACCTTTTTTGAAAAGCAAGTGACGAAACCACAAGGAGTGGATTGAAAGTATCGAGCGGAAAAACGCAACGCTTTACGTTGAACTTGCTCCATCGTGTCTACGTCTTGCTTAAGGTGTGGGTCCCAGATAATCGCACTATATTCCAGTAGTGGGTCGACGAGTGCGAGATAGGCATTTCGTTTCAAGGAAATTGGGCAGTGGCGCAGATTTCTTCGGATGAAACCTAGGGTGGAGTTTACTGTTTTGAATTTTTTTTTTTACTCCAGGGTGACCATTTTATGTGATTTGAGAAGACGATTCCAATGTATGGATTATTGGATACATACAATTTCCTGGTTTTCTAGTTAAATAGTGTGTGGTATATCAAGCTTGTGTTTCTTGTATAACTTATTTAAACTATATATAAAGGAATTTAAATTACACAGAAAGTTTAAATTCAGGTATTGCTCTGTAATTATATTTTTTTTAAAAATTATGTTTTCAATTTTAAATCTAAATTGTGTCTCTATGTAATTATGTTTATAAAAAAAGCTTTATGTCTGTGACGCCATACATGTTTCTTGTAATGTAGCTCCATCTATATCTACTGTGTTAACTGGACTTGCTTGTGTGATTTGTTAAAGTGTAGATTTAGTCTGTAATATTGTGTTTCATGTCAGATATAAATGTTGTTCTGTCTCATAAGTCCCTGTCCAGCAATGTGGACATTCTATGTGACTAACTCTGACCTTATATAGTCTTGATGAGATTAGTTTCAGTTGTATATAAGTTAGCCCCACTCCTGCAGCGTGGACATTCTATGGGCCCCACTATGTCTCTATGTAGACTTGTTGATAATTGTGACATGTTGTATATGAGTCAGCCCTGTTCACTTCTAAGAAACACATTCGTGTTCTAATAACTGTTTTGTATTCAGACGAACTAATAAACTTACTACTATTTTAGTGTTAATTAATTGTGTTCCTTGGTGGGATGTTGCCACTTGAGCTTGAGGCAAATAGTGCCTTCCTTTTGTGCAGCTACTGACATAGAGAATATTTAGCACTATTAAAAAAAAAAAAAATAGCCAATTTATGGTTGTCGTCGTTAGTTTCATGGTTTGAAAAACTGACCCTCTTCCTAGCCAACTCCTTAACAAGATTTATATAAATAGTACTAGATTGGACTAAAAAATTGTCATGCAGTGAGCGTCGAAATACCTGGAACATATGTAAATGAAACGTTTGAAGGGGAATAAAACTCATTAACAATTTTTACTCTTTCCGAGGCTCACACTTTACTATAGCAGACTAACGAAAATTAAATATGACTTTGGCGCCCCAGGTTCCCCAACGCCACAGTGCCCTTTGCGAGGACACTGGTCAAACACCCTACTTTTTAGCGAATTTTAGGAATATAAAAGCAATCTGTTATATTTATTTTTTTTATCATTTAAGAAGTGGAAAAGACATTATCAGTTTTGTGATGCGTGGTTATTATATCAAAGAAACTTGCGAGTTTTTCCTAAAATGTGTGATTCGGCCTATGACGTCATGTGTGTGTTTATTTAGAACGAATTAATTGTATCATCAGCCTAGGGCTCTGCTCACCAGGCTGTTATACAATTTAACAAACACAATCATGGACTTAAAGATTAACATACATGAAACAAATGTGAAAAAATAAAAAACATGTATATATATATATNTATATATCAATTCCACACATTCAAGATTTAAAACAAACACTAAAAAAAACATGTTATAAATTTTAGATAATTGTAAATACGGTATGATTCTTGGAATATAATGTTTTAAATGTATCTTTATGTTCATAACATTTCAACGCTCATAGAATGCTTAAGATGGTTTGAGTGTCATTTCTTTAAATACTTTTTTTAATTGATAACAACAAATCTTTAATTTTTACTGAAATAAAAGCGTTTATATACACATTTTTGGGCATTTAAATTTTTTCGATTTCAGTAAAAAAAAATAGAAAATAACTTTGTTCCTTTTTAAAAAAAATATCCGAACTTATTTAAAAGTGTTCGGTTCTTTTGCGTAACGGTCAGCATATCTCATTTTGATAGAATATCCTTGTTTCTATCTATCTGTCAATCATGTGATTATGTATAGACCTACATATATATATATATACGTATCTTTTAGTTTTTTTTTTTTTTTAAAGGGTTCAAAGAAAATAAATGGTTTTCAAGGGAAACAAGCAATTTCTTTTGCAATATGTTTTTGTAAATATAATTAAGGGGTTTGTAGTAATTTTTAATTGTATTTTTGCAACAAACGGTGTGCAATTATTCCTTATATTGGTTCTACCATTTATTGTCTATCTTCTATTTTAGATAAACATAAACCTTATTTTTTTTTGTCTTTTAGAGAAATATCTACAGCATTAGCCATGCTTAACCAATGTAGAAGCTTCCATTGAGAAATACCTTGCACGGGTGTATAACGCCTTACACGAAGATGTAGTCGTTTCGTTCATATATCTAGGTATTTAATACAATTAAATAGTCAATGTGCTGCAATTGATAATCTCACAAATTAATTATGAATATAATATAACTTACTTGTATTGAGGAAACGTTTAACTAAACTCCTCTGCCCATCTCATGTCTGTACTACAATGTCATTCTCTTCTCTTCCGTCATCCACCAAAAGGGACTATAACTTCACAGTCCTTAAATGGTATTGTTTTCTTAAAAACAGTGATTTCGATGCTTGGATTTGTTTCACCACTATCGTAACACTCCTAGTTTCATCCCTCCTCCTGACTATTACTTCTATCATGAACTTCTTCTTTTTAAACTAAGTAATACAATGACAAGAAAAGTACATTAATTAAAAGTAAGGAGGTAAGTGTATTTAAGAACTGTAACAAAGTTATGTAACATTTAGTATTAAATTGAATTTAATTTATTTAAAAGTTGCTAGTCCTGGTCTTTGAAGCTTTAAACCAGTCAATGGTTTTATCAAAAGTATTATCATTGACCGCATCACTTTCAAAAGTTAATAGAGCCTTCAAGCCTTGAATCTACCATTATGTATTGTAAATAGTTCTTGATTGTCTTTTCTTTAAAAAAAGCTCAGCTTACATGAAGCCACAGACACACATATCGTAAGAAACATTTGAAGGTTCAGCGAGAGTATTAAAAGTATCATTAAGCAATGCATTTGAAAACATAAAATATGGACCAGCCCAAAACCTTTTGTTTCATTCAGCTATCAATTCAAAACATTAAATACTGACCAAATGACTCTGATACTGCCAAGAATGATTAACTTGCTCTAGCAGATAAGCGTGTCAGCTTACACATCATGTAAAAGACCGTGTGCTGTAAGACAATCTTGCTCAAATGTTAAGAGGAGATGCTAGTGAAAAGTCGACGAAAATGTTAATTTTTTAAATTCTTCTGGTTTTCAATATAATTGGTGAAAATGTCCTTCTACTGGTTGGTAATTTAAAGGCACACTTGTCAGCAAACAGTAGCTTGAGAATAAACTGCATTAAAATGTATTCACGCCCTTTGACAAAAAAAATACACAATTATCACATTTTATAGATAAATGGAATAGTTGATCTTGATTATATCAAAATGTGTATTTTATTTCCATAGTTCTTCGTATGATTATGAGCAGTCGTTTGGGGGAAACCGATGCTATGCAATATATTGTACAAGCCACGACAACTGACGAATTATTAAAAGCATTATTTCAGGTAATTTAAATACATTATTTCAATAATATATTACGTATTATTTCATGCATATTTAATTCATTATTGTATACATATTAAATGCAGATGAAATATAAAAGTCCATACAATTTAAATTATGTATATTTATAATCAACTGTAATGATATTATTACAACCATTCTAATACAATACAGTTTAGTAAAAAGTAATTATTTTATTATTTTCTTTTGAAGTCTAAATGTTCATTGTTAAAACTATTTTACAAATAACAAATTTATTACAAAAATTAAAATTAACACCACTAAGATGATACTCAATTGTATGGATAAACTTTAAAAAAAAAAAAAAACGAAAGCAAATTTTCCCTTTAAAAATGAAAATGTCTTTCATGCTTAAAAAAAAAAATAAAAAAAAAAAAATAAAAATAACAAATTTAATAAAAAAATTAAAATTAACAACACTAAGATGATACTCAATTGTATGGATAAACTTTAAAAAAAAAAAAAAAACGAAAGCAAATTTTCCCTTTAAAAATGAAAATGTCTTTCATGCTTAAAAAAAAAAATAAAAAAAATAAAGGGTGAATTGATATAATAGAAAACTTAATTATAATTTAATCAATATTTTAAATTGGTAGTAAGGTAACTACATTTATCTTTGAAATTTATTATTTTTTTTTTAAATGTTAAACTTTTTTTTTTAATAATCTTTTATCGAAGAATATTTAATTATGCACCAAGAAAAACAAAAACAAGTTACAATGAACAATATTAGTAAAAATAGTATTTTACTTAAATATTTTAAATAGAAATAAAAATTAAAAAAACATTTTTAATGAAATAACGTATTAACTTATAGTTAGTGTAAATTATAGCTAATCATTGTATGCTATATTGAAGCAGCATCGAGAAGAAAGTGAAGAAGGGCGTTGGTGCCAGTACACAACCCTGTTTTAATACACTGCTAACTGGGAATGTCTGAGAGATAGTGCTATTGAAGGTTACTGTGCAGTGCATGTTATTGCAAAATGATTGTCTGATTGTGTGCAGTCGTTGGGGACAACCTATTCTTCGAAGGATACTTAAAAGCCTCTCCGACTTACCAAGTCTAATATCTTAGTCAGATCTATGAAACAATATAAAGAGGCTTATGCTGTTCACGACATTTCTCTTGCACGTTGTGTAAGGAAAATATCATGTAAATTGTTGAGCGCCAACTCCAGAAGCCACACTGGGACTCTGGGTAGATGCGGTTCGCCAAACTCTGCAATCATTGAAAGGAAACATGAAAAAAAGTCTTCAAACTAAGCCAAGGAGAGAAATTCATCAGTAGCTATTGCAATCACTTCGGTCCCCTTTATTTTTATACAATGTTACGCTGTTGGCGTTTCTCATGACCTGTGGAATGTGACCTGTTTCCCAACACAGACAGAGGAGCTCATTTTAGGGCTGATGTAGAATAGGTTTTCCTATTTTTATGACTGCCACTGGAATGCCGTCAATCTTTGTGTATTCACATCAGCAAGGTAATCAATGGCTTTTTGGAGCTCCTGTAAAGTAAGCTCTTCATTCATTTCATCCATCACAGACAACACGTGAATAGTATACAGAGTGGTCTCTGTGACCAAATTCATTGTTGAGTATATTTCAAGTTAATGCTCTACCCAACGTCAAACTTGATCATTTGTGTGCTGGATAATGTGACGCGTCTTGGATTTGAGTGGTGCTATTTTTGAAGGGTGATGTTATAATGCTCTTGATGCCCTCGTACATGCTCCTTGCAACACCGATGTCGAAAGCCGGTTGTATAGAGTTGTGAAGGTCAAGCAAATAAGCGTTAGCACAGTAGCCGGCCATCTGTTGTGATATATTTTTTTTGCTGTTCTGAGAGCCTAAAGTGTACTAGCGCAAGGTGCAACCTGATAGGCAAGAAAAGCTATTCTCTTCAACTCGATTACGGGTTCCATCACATTCCAATGCGCCTTGTATTAGTCATTATTTTTCTGCTCCATTTTAACATAGATTGACATGGCTGAATCGTAAACAGCATCTCATAATTGCTGAGGCACTTAGAGCCAATAGTACCATCGGATTGTACTTTAGTGGTTGTTTGGGTTATTTGTGCAGTGGATGTTAATTCTTGGACGACACTTCTTTTTATTAATATGCAGTTTTTTAGGCATTAGTCGTATCTTGCTTCCTACTAGAGAATGGTCCTTGTTACAGTCGGCTGCGTGTTTGATGTACACTGGCCAGCTCCAAACGCCTAGTAATGACGAGTTCTTGCTAATGCAAGTAGCGGGAATGTGGGATGGAGACATGACACCTTTTGGATTTGTTTACATTTGAAGAAGCTGTGGACATGAAAGACACCGTTACTCCAGCTGATCATTTGGTTAATTATAAACGAGTGCCAAAGGATTACTCTGGTGCACCTCACAAACTGAGTAAATTCAGTTGATGTATGGCACTCGGCGCCATAATGTATCCTACAAAACCTTAAAAATGTCATCAATCGTTAAAAAAGTCACAAAAAAACCCCCACTGAAATCAATTATACACACAAATACTCCTTTTGACTTTATTAGAATCTAACAAGCTCTGGAGAGCAGGCTCCTCAGACCCCTTCAACTTTCAAAATTCATCAGTGCCCCAAATTTCAGCCCTTTTTCTCGATGAAAATGATCCAAGATTTTGGTATATATAGATACACTGCCTAGTGTCTCAGCTACTATTAGTTCTGATGGGAAATATTTTTGTCTTCCTCCCTTTCACTTAAAAAAATTCTGCATGGTTTCAAAAATTCAACACTTGCTTTTATGTAGCACAATTTCCTGTGCGTGAACTTTCATTGACCTCGCAGTACACTCCTAGCAGACAGAAACATCAGTTGTGGGCGTGGCTAAATCTCTTTGATGTATCTTGTTTACAATCAGCTTCCAATTACAAATTGCGTAGTTGTCTCCGGGTATCTTCTGGAATGTGCTCCTTAACCCGAGATATATAAACAACACGTCATAAGTCCTTCTGGAAGCGTCTTACGATACATGTATATAAATGATTGACAGATACGAAGAGAGGAGATCCATATAGAAATTATTAACTTTACCATGCGTGTATTATTCTTTGTGTATTTGTGTGCTCATACTTATATGTTTTCATTTTGCATTCATCCTTATTCATTGACACATTATTCTAACTGTATTAACTGTAAGTTGAAGATTGTAATTATATTTTCTTTTCTTTTTTAATTATCTTAAGACTTAATAAATCTTAATTAATTGTAACTAGCAACTGTTTTGGGTGTCGTATCTTTAATATTGTTGACTCTATGGTATCGTTCTTTGTTAGGCACTGTTTACAATGACCCAAATTAGAAGATTAATTTCTCCCAATACAAGTCAGTGCTTAACACTTGCATATAGAGAAAAAAAAGTGACACCTCGGTGGACCACCCCAGCCTTATGATATCATCGCCACTAGCAGGTGTGAATCTACAGAGTTTTGGCCAAAGGGACATGATTAATGTTTACCTCTAAATCGAATTCTAAAACTAATTATTTTCAACCAATTAATATTATCAAAATCCATTTCCACCCCCAACTACTCTGTTGCCCGGGAAATATGCCCCATCTTCCACCCCTTAGTTACACCATGGCCGCAGGCAAATTTCTAGCGCATGCTAATATATTGCGGCCTTATTGGTTTTCGTTGAACATCTGTTATCTGGACGCTCTTTTTGCTAACCCCGTTGCAGTTGACATAACAGAGCTGTACTGTACAATATTGATTAAGTCGAGAATTAGAAGCGATTGTGGAATTTAAATTGTTTATAACTACTAAAGCGGGACAAATTATGCTAATTAAAATAATTCTAATTGAAAGATAGATACGTTTTAAATGTCGGGGACCAGCTAATATATACGCACAGGTAGGTTGGGCGTCTCGGGATTTGGGTGAGGGGGTTGGGAGGGTGTTGTATGTGGGGGACAGACAGGGTATTTTGGAGTTGCATCCTTACATGTAAGGATCGAATTCAAGCTATCGAGAATACGACCACCCATCGTTTAGTTAAGCTTTATTACTTAACATATATACGTCTTTTATAATTCATAATTCAAAGTTTCTTGAAAGCTGCTAAATCAAGTTAGAAAAGGGAAAATACGCTATAAAATTCCAAAATTTTGTTATTTTCTTAGTACTATAGTTGTAAAAACACACCCATAAAACAAATCTTTTACATTGTATCATATGCCATAAAATCCTTAAATATGTCTTTATTAAAGATAAAATATGTCACATTTATTTCCCATGAAAATGTATTTATGACTGAAATTTTCATTCCCATTATTTAAACATTTTATTTAAAGAACATATTTTTTTTTTAAAATATGTATTTCTATAATATGAAAACTAAAAGACTTTTTTTATTCATATGACTGTATCGGCTCAAAAGTTTTGGGGGCAATAATTATTATAATTTTAGTACACTTTTAAAAAGTGTGTTAAAAAAAGAGTTGATCTTGTTTTATTAAAATTTCGATGATCAAGTTAAAGAACGTTTGTGTCATGAGTCATCCATGAAATGTATTTGATATTAGGAACTATTGTACAAACGATATGTTAGTTAGATAATAAATGAAGTAAAAGTGTAATAATATAAACTCAAAGGTAAAGAGCAATAATCAAGTAACAACTTATATTGCCAGGAGTGTTGTCTAGTAGTAGTAGTCTCAACATAGTGTTAAAATCTTTAGCGCCATGAGTACTAAAAAATCACTACCTAACATGCGGTCACTGCAGTATTTGAAACTTTAACTGGTTATACCCCCTGTAGCTAGTTTAAATGTTCAATGCAATGGAAATTCCGCAATATAATATAGAAGAATAAATCAATTCTTATTTAAGAAAGTGTAAAAGATTTCAATGGGAAATGTTGAGGATATATTTTAATAATCAGCAAATGGACTTGACTTAAGAAATTGTTTTTAAACATTTATCTCAGAAGATGAGAAACAACTTGATGCAATGAACATAGTATGTAATGCTAATATAGAATATGGATATATATTTTTCACTACACATAATGGACCATCAAATGCGGTGAAAACAATTTCTTCAAACACTTTAATTGCTAACAACAGAGAGAGAGATAATCCCAGTTTTAAGTCTGTACGTAAAATTCATTAGGATTAGGGAAATAGTTTTCCAGACTATGTTATGTGTCCATCAAACTGTTCATTATTTTGTAGTCTTCGTTACCATAAGCTTTGTACTACACTAGGGTATATGTCTATCAACTTGTGTATTATGTCATGTTCTTGTGTTCCATCAGCTTCACCCTAATTGCATTTATGAACGACTGAAAAAACTTTTGGAAATAGTACAGTCTTATAGTCCTTCTTGTTCGATTTGATAGAAAGAATCCCATTTTCTTTTGAAAGATTTGCAAAAAGGCACACTTGTGTTATTTGAATGCATATTTTGTTAAGTAAAAATTGTAGGTGTGAAGATGACACTTTGCGGGGGCCATTTTGTTGCAGATTATAAAACCTAAATATTTCAATAAACTATTGAAAACATCTCATTATCAAAACTTGTCTTGACAATATCTCCTTGTCATTTTTGTTAGTAATATATACAAGTCAATATTTTCTTTTTATGTAACATAGTCAAAGTGGTTTGACTTCCTAGGACCCCTGCTACTTTTCGTGTGTGCATCTGCATTCAAAATTATAAGTTAAATTTTAATGATTTTTTTTTTCTTCCCTGCTTAGCCTTTTCTGATGGCCTTTAATATATTGCCACCTTCTTGCTGCATGTTTTAAATAAACTGTAATATTTAATTATATTTTATTTTTAAATAAGACTCCCTTGTATCAATTGTTATCTATATTTAAAATGCAGTTTCATGGTCAACAGACTCTGTTCAAACTGCACAGATATGAAAACATGATGCTCACTTGCAAATGCTTGAAGAGATATTGAAACGAAATTATTTACTATGCTTGAAGTGTCGTCTGCTATTAAAATATATCAAGAACCTTTTAAAGCAAGTTGCATTTTATTTATAGGATATAGATATTTATATATATACACTTCATAATTTAATTAATTAATTTTCTTATGTATATATTTATATTTAGGGGAATGGGGGGAGGTTGTAAAAGTGATTGAAAAATAGACGTTTTAATAAAACCTGAAACTTGAGCAAGAATTGATGACGTCATTTGGTCATTTTTATGTTAAAGTAATATTCATCATACGCTACCGATTCTTTTCCAAATATATTTAGTTAAGAATTAATTTAAAAAATACATGTTTAAAAACGATTTTATCCAATGTTTGTAACTATGTTTAATGAGATGAAAAATGAACATCACTTCTTTTCTGACACAAATTTATAACAATAAATTGCCTTATTTATATTCAATCAATCTATATACCAATATGCTAATTTTATTTATCACATTATGTATCTCTCAATATGTCTTCTTTTGTAAAAGGCAATGTGTGTTTTTATGGATAAGACAATGAATTTTGTTCTAGATATGAAAGTCGATCTCATTATGGAGCAGAATAGATGGAATATTAAAATGTTCCGTTTGTTATTTAGGAAGAGAGTTTACTAAATACGAGGAAAAATTCTCCTCTCAAAAGTCGCCTAACAAAAATCTCCTCCCCAAAGACTCCTCTCAAACATCGGTGATACTGGAAACAACAACATATTTATATAACGACACATTTGAACAGCGCATTGCATTAATATAACGTGCAAATTAAACAACTATTTATATTAATACAACGTGACACTTGAACTATACACTGTTTTAATATTCCTTAGATCTTGAACAACACACTGTATTAGTTTAACTTAGCACTTGAACAACACACGGTATTAATATGACGTAGCACTTGAACAGCTCACTGTATTAATATAACGTGACTGTTTTGGTCTCAACAACGTAATCATGAGATAAACATGAAGGTTTCGTTTAATTAACATACTAAAATACAATTTTTCTTTAGTTATTTTAAAAAAATGTCTCCTTTTAAACAATAAATAAAATTCACATTAATTTTTTTTTTTTGCATCCATTGATTTACTTAAACCTAAAACTTTCTTTTAATGCATTAACTGATTGACCTAAATTTAAGCTGTCCCAAATGGTTCATATTGATTAGTTCGTTAAATTCTACAAACTGTATGAACATTTTTTGATACATCCACTGATTTATCTAAGCTCAAAATAGTTATTACATTTACTGTAAAGTGTTCACAAAATGACAAGTACTAGTGCGATATACATACGTCAGTGAAATACGTTACACGATATTTTTTTACGAATTTAATCCTTTAAACTTAGGAATGTAAATCAAAATTAAAATGAACAGTTGACGAATGGCAAGCCATTTTTTTTTATGTTTTGATAAAGAAAAATGTAACTGTCTTTTATGATTGATTTTGTTACAAGAATTCGTAAATTGTCAGGTTGAAAAGCATTTTAAAAAATGCACGTAGACACGATAGCTTGAGAGGCAGGGAGACAGCAGGTGGACAGTGTGGGAAAGATATCACGAAATAGTTCACGTTATGGGTTTTGTAGTTGGCTGGTAAAAGGGAAATATTGACGAAGACCATGGGTAGCGTTAGATTAATTATCAGCCATAGAAACTACCTTAATGTGATGGATGCTAATAAGTGAGTAGAAAAATTAAAATAGGCGTCGTGGTGAAGTATCTGGTCGTGAGAATGTTGACTTTAATGAGTTATCAGTCAATGACCTTGGGTCGCGTATCTAGAAGAGTTAATAGTCACATGACTGAAATAAATAATAATAAAGTTCATTTCAAAAACACGCTTCATCCCCAAAGGCTCGAAGCGCGGTACAAAGTCAACAAAAAACAAATCTATAGTTTACCACATTTAAAACAAACGCAACACGACAAAAACTAAGTACAAGCATACAATGTCAAAGTCTTTCTAGCCATTTCAACCATAAGCAACACAGCCATTATGCATTAACTGGAAAATAATGTTGACAATCATCCCAGAAGGTGTTTGCGAAATAGATGTGTCTTTAAATCGGTTTTAAAGGACTCCAGTGTCTGGTTGTTTCTGAGATCGACAGGAAGGGCGTTCCAAATTGTTGGACCAGCAAATGCGAAAGTGCGCTTTCCGTAAGTCTCAAGGCAAACACGTGGTGTCGAGAGTTTGCCACTATCGGATGAGCGGAGCTCTCTAGTGGGTACATAAGGCGTCAGCAGCTCTTTCAGATAGGACGGCGCCAGGTCATGTAAGCAGCGGTAGCACAAAGTTGCGATTTTGTACTCCATGCGAGCACGCACTGGCAGCCAGTGCAGCTCTCTCAGAAGTGTTTTTTGCATGGTCAAACTTGCGTTTGCGGAGAACAATGCGAGCTGCATTATTCTGTGCTATTTGAATTTTATCCAGGAGCGTAGCTGGAAGACCCACCATAAGAGCATTGCAATAGTCCATGCGTGATAGCACAAATGCAGACATCAGCCTCTTTGTTGCATCAATTGTTAGGAAGGGCCTGATGTGACTAATCCTGCGCAGCTCTAGAAAAATCGCCTTGCATAGCATGTTAATATGACCTTCAAAAGTTAGTCTTCCATCTAGGTAGACACCCAGGTACCGCACTGTTTGAGCTAACTCAATACGCACACCTGAGAGAGTAATGGATGTAGTGTTATTTGCAGATTTTTGCTTCTGAGCGGTAGCGATGGGGAGCAGCTCAGTCTTATCATCATTTAATTTGAGCTTGTTTATCGTCATCCAGTGCTTAACTGACTCCATTGTCTTCTGTGTCATACTGAGCAGCTGAGGGAACTGAGAAGGGATCACGAATTGATGAAGTTGTGTATCGTCCGCGTACATGTGATACAACATGTCAAACTGCCTGATCTCTGCGCCCAGTGGCTGAATGTACATCGTGAAAAGCACCGCATCACATTCCTGAATAGTCAGGAAACAGTTTGTGGAGACATGTGTAGTAGGGTTGGTGATTGGTGGACGTTTATTCTGACGTGATAAAAGCAGTGATACCAACAATCCAAGAAAAGCTAGGGATAGATAATGTGTTATCTCAATTGCCCTTTATGTCAAAGGCTCACTATAATAAGACCCACTATATCAATGGCCTAGCATGCCGATGACCCACTGTATCAATGCCCACATTATTTCAATAGCCCGTAATGTCAATGGTCCACTAAGTCAATGTCCAACGATGTCAAAGGTCTACTTTATTAATTGTCGACCATATAAATTGCCCTGTATATCAGTGACACACCAGGTTAAAGACCCATTATGTCAATGACCTACTATGTCATTGACACATTATGTCAATGGCTACTTTAGAAAATGTGGTTGTTAGTTTATTCATTACCCCCAATTGCATAGCTCCTCTCTGTCTTGGATATCTGAGCCGTGTAAATATCACGCATTTTCATGTATCTTTTAATATATTTATCTATTCCGTGCCAATAAAATTATGAATATTTCGTTTCTCTAGTCTTGTGTATGGACATTTATCTAGCCAGTGGTCCAGAATGTCCATTTGAGAGAACTAGGGTGTACACCTTTTATCATTGTTTGTATCATTTCGATAACATGGAAATGGCCTAGGTTTTTTTTTCTGGCATTTTTTAAAATGTCAATCCGATTTGGGGTCACATTTGCCAGTGACTTGCAGTTAATAAGACCTAATGTCAACCCAATCTGAGGCCACATTGGTAAGTGACTTGTAGTTAGTAAGACCTAATGTCAATCCAATTTGGGGTCACATTTGCCAGTTACTTGCAGTAAATAAGACCTAATTCATTCCAATCTGGGGCCACATTTGCCAGTGACTTGCAGTTAATAATACCTAATGTCAATGCAATCTGAGGCCACATTGGACAGTGACTTGCAGTTAATAAGACCTAATTTCAATCCAATCTGGGGCCACATTGGCCAGTGACTTGTCGTTAATAAGACCCATGTCTTTGGGATGCTCCAAATAAGAGAGAAGAGGGGATTTGTATGCTGTTAAAAAAAATGTGCATGAGACAACATGAATATTGAGTGAAAGAAAAAGGAAAGCTCGCTTCTTTAGTTAGAGTTAACGAAATAATAGTTTTAAAAATATATTAATTATGTATTGTAATTTATTTTAAATACTTTTTTTAAAGTCATTTTTTAAGACAAAATCTTTCGAAATGCTAAAAAAAATGTTTAAAAAGATAACATCTTCGCCGATTCGTTACTTGTTCAATCCTTAATATTTGAACTCGATTGTAATGACGCAAACGTTCTTTTACATTTTGTACGTGATTTCAACGAATTCTGACATCTCAACCTTTTGGCAGTTTCTTTGGAGATGGTGTCGGTGGGTCATCGAGTTCGCACTCATAATACCCCCCCCCGGCACTCCCCCAAACAGACAAAGCCTCCCCCGAAGCCCCAGACCTTGCGGAAGCGCGCCAGAACTTCCCTCACTGGCCTGAGGGACGTCCGGCAGACCGAGGGCGCTGCGTTTAAAGCGTCCGTGGTCCGCTCTCCTATGGGTCAGGACGGCTCTACTTCCTCTCCGTAGAAATGGTGTTGCGTTACCACTCCCCACCGTCCAGGGAGCTGTCCGGTCAGGACGTAGCGGGGACGAAACGGTCGCCTAGGGGCGGCTTTCTCAGGGCCGCGTCTTTTTAATCATTGACAAGGGTTTGGGCGGCCACCCATTGCCTCATACCCGTCAACGGCAACAGTAATCATGTTAGCGCTAAACTTCCGTTGCGTTGGAAGTAATGCGTTTCGCCTGGGATCTTTTAGCTTCAGAGGGACAACTCCCCTCTACTAGTCGGGCACGCAACGAAGAGGCAAGATCCCTTGTAACACCACCGAGAGGCTTGTGGTGCTGGACGAGGATTTTCCAGAGGTCCACCCCCGCCCGCCCGCCCACCTTTTGGCAGTTAAATGGCTTTACTCTTATGTCAAGCATTAACTCATGGACTGGTCAGTATTTGATGTTTTGAAATTCATAGCTATATGGAATTACTTAGAATCTCTTCGAATACTCTCTTTCAGCCCTTAAATGTTTCTTATGATTTCTGTGAATGTGTCTTCATGTGAGGGAGTTTTTCAAAATGAATATCAAGAGCTTTTTAGGAGCCACCATGGGACAGTCAATGTTTTGTGATCTAGCTCTACTGACAATTGAATGTGATGCGGTGAAGGATACTCATTTTGATTAAGTGATTGACAGATTTGCCGCTTTGAAGAGCAGGAAGGAACATTGTAAATAAAGTAGCTTTAATGTAAAAATAACTATAACTTAACGTTGCTAGAGTTCTTAAAAAAATTCACCTCCTGACTTTCAATTAATTTATTGATTTTTGTTTCTTGACGTTCTTATACTGAGGACATAGTGTAAAAGAAGAAATACATTGTGTAAGTCAGGAAAAAACAAAAAGGAGGGGTGGGGGGGATGAAAACATAAGTTACCACACCGGGTGACACCATAAGTTTTCTACACCCGGTGACACCAATACTAGGTACGCATATGGTGTTATTTAAAATGTATTTTATTATCTGTATACATAATTATTTTTTAATCATTGACACTATAGTATAAACAAGTAAATGGTTTAATTGATAATAATTTACTTGTATAGTATGTGTAATCACTTGGAAGCTGTAGTGGGTTTTACAAAGATACTTTCAAGTTAGATTGTTCTTAATATTGCCTATAAAGTAACAGTCGATAAACTTGAGTAAATTGCAACAAATAGGTTAAAAACGAAAATCTAGAAAGTAATGATGGTTCACTTGGTATTTAAAAAGCTCAATTATTGTTAACCAATACATGTGTACGCTGGAAACACGTGTAATTAACTCAGAATTATAATAGTATTTGAGATAAAAAAAAATATTAATTTAACAGTTTTAAAAAAAATATATCACATGGAAAGAAAAAATAGTATAATTCATGGGATATAATCGCTTTTTTATTTATTTTGTTGATCTAATTTAAGATTTAATTTGTCATTTAAAAATAATTTTGTTATAATTTGTATGTTTATTTTTTTAAATTAGTAACAAAGTTATACATTGCATACATACAATTGCTACAAACTTTTATTTATTATCTTTTGTAAAATTTAAAAGAAAACTTTGACTTTATTACTTTAATAGAATTATAAATAATGCTTAATATGTTTAACAAAGTGGTTCATCACCACAATATTTTTTCCAAAAGTAAATTATCATGCCTTATTCAGAGCTGTTGTGCACCTGATATCGATCCCTACTTCTAGGGATAGAATGTCAATCATAAGTCATTCCAAAATGCTATGCTTATTATTTTTTTTTAAATACGATTAAGTAATTGTAATTACAACCATCATTTATTTATAATGTAAAAAAAAAATTGTTTAAAGACCTCGTAGTGTCTGTTATATGGAAATATACTTGAATTACTTATATAAATTTAAATAAATGTATATGAAATTCGCTTTCGTTCGTGGTTGGCTGGCAAACTATTTGGACTGCTATTTCACCCACTACCAAATAAACTTTCCAGTTGAAACCTTTTAACTGTACTTGAGGCCGATGACGCCAGTTTCCAAAATGTGTAGCCCAACGTCAATCTTTCCCCGAAAAACAGGTTTTTCCATTATTTAAGGGTAACATGACAAAAATTCCTGATATATGTGCTAAATAAGGATCTTTAATGTATATATATATATATATATACATTAAAGAGTCTTATTTAAAACATATTGTGTTGTGTTTAGTACGAAATATGCTTTTTGTTTCTCTAAAACATTTGGAAAAATAAATATGTGGTTTAATATCGGGTTTGTCATGAGAAGACTAATGTAGTTCAAGGGCGTGACGAAATGTGCTGTTTCAAGCCTTAAATAGGTGGGATGAGGGTTGGAGAAAATACTACTTGGTATTCTTATAATGTGCATTAATTATGTGCATGTTTGTCAAAGCTCACAGTTAAAACTGATTTTGACATAAATGTGACTTAAGTAATTTTAGCACTAGGGACTAATAAAACAGTCATTCCACGAATACACGCAAAACACAGTTATCTTAAAGGACGTGGTATGTAAGGCAGTAAGCAGCGGATAAAAGCAAGTTCTATATTAGAATCCAACAACCTTCTCAACTTTCTTCTTTATTCTATTTTAAATTTCCTTCAGGGACGGTGTAGACGAAGTGTATATCCATACTGTTCAATATGGTCCACCTTCACGCAAAGACCAAAGTAAATAGAAGTAATAATGATTCCTGAACTTCTCTTCACTTACAAAGTTGCCTTTACATA